>JAYRCO010000026.1:0-73502 GCA_037042815.1 Ceratobasidium papillatum | reverse complement strand
CTGCCAGACCCGCACTGCCAAACACTCCACTTAACCGTCTCAGCAGAGGTGGATTCGTACTCGAACGTGGTCGCAAGGGAGAACGCAACATGATCGACGAGGCGCGGCTGCCGTTGGGTGAACCAGCTGTGAAAGTGCCAGAAGACAAATACCCGTTTTGTTGTTGATTGTGCCCAATGCTAGAGGTATTTCCACCAAGACTAAGTTGGCTGCCAGACGCGTGCGCAAACATCGGGGTGCCAGGTATAGACGAATGGGACTGGGGGCCAATGGACGAAGCACCGATAGAGGGAGAGGGGAACGGGTACCCTCCATTTCCGTTGTTTGAGCCCATCATAGGCGGAGACAGGGTCAAACTCAGGCCCGGGTTTGTTGCAGGACCAAACGCGGAAGGATGTGTGTGGCCGAGTGCTGAAACGCCAATCGTTTGAGATGGAGCTTGCTCCTCTCGTTGTCTCGATTGTTGAGTCTGTGGCTGGCCAGCGCTACTCGGACGGGGACCAAACAATGAAAACGAGCGACTTCGAGAAGGCGAGAGCGCAGCAGTCAATCGGGAAGTTGAGCGAGCGCGTCGGAGACCAGTGTTGCCCGATCCCGCAGCAGTCGAACCGCCCGGACCCTCATTCTTCTCGCTCTTTGTTTTTGTAACAAGTGATGCGAGCCTTGAACGTCCAGAATCATCTCCAAACGTTACTCGTGAGCTTCCGACTGGTGACATGAGGTTCCTCGCAGGCGACCCATGTCTTGACGCTGGTGTCGGCGACTGACGTCTCGATCTCCTCGCAGGGGATTGGCACCTAGACCCAGGTGCAGACTCCTGCGTCGACCTCCTTGGTACAGGCGACGCTCGTGGACTCGAGCTCACCCATGGAATGTGCGAGCCAGATACCGATACGGGGGAGCCACTCAACACATCATCCGGCGCAGCTGGTTCACCTCCACCAATAAGACTCCGCCTCCAATTTTCAGCACTTTCCACCAGACTCCTCCGCCACGATGCAGCACGCCCGAGACTACTTGTTCCAGTCAACCGTCGCCGGGGTGGAGTGGCGGTACCTGTAGGTACAGGTATTGGCGATGATGATTCCTCCTTGACTTCAACTCCCTCTGGAATAGTTTCGCCTACACCTGCGCCTCCTTCCGTAGCTAACCGCTCGGCCAGCGCGGCCATCATCCCCGGCCCGCCAGCGGCTGCAAAATCGACACTTGCGCGATATACGCCAAACTCGGAGAAGAGTGGAGTCATTGGCCGAACTGTAGGAAGCGACACGTCGGGTGTGTTGTCGGTACTTGACCGGGGTGATGTAATTGCGCTTCGAGATAACTGTGCGTCAACGTTTCCGCTCCGCCGTGACGAGTAGACCTCTGCGCTAGGTCGAGATGTAAGAGGAGGCGGCTGAGGATGACTTGTGTTTTCGAGAGTTCGTCTCGGGTCGGCGCCTCCGTTTACGTCTACATTGGCATCTAGCCTCGTTGCGTCAGAGCTCGACTTGTGCGGGGTAACGTTGTCTTGCTGACTCGTACTCGGTCGCCGATCGGTGCTATCCTTGGGCTTATTCTTGCGCCAAAACGATGGACGTCGGCCAAGCAAACCGCGCCTTGCCGGTTCTTTATCCTTGGCTGGGTCGGGATCCAACGAATCGCGTTCGCGTTCTTTTCCTTTGCTTTTGGATGATTGAAACGGTAGAGTTGGTGCGCTCGGTCTGCGCTCTCGTTCGCGCTCCTTATCATGCTCCCGCTCGCGCGAGCCAAGCGAATGATAAGCCGCCGTTTGCCCCATTCGGATACCAAACTCGGCCTGATTAGTCTCCCAGCCGAGCCGACCCTGTTCGCGCTCCCAACCTTGCGCAGGGTTCCAACCTTGTGGAACACCTGCTCCCCATGCGTTCGTTCCTGTTCCATCACCCGCCCATAAAGTGGTGGGGCGCGCTCCAAGCCCGACTCCGATTTGGTTGAGGCCAGCGCTTAGGATGGATGCCTGGGGTGAATACGGACCCTGCGTGCGGGGTGAAGAAGGACCAGACGTGTTGAGTGACGGAGAGGATATGGCTGCTTGCCTTGTGCGAGGAGGGCGGAGTTCGGGCAGATCTGAGTGTTGGGGCGGTGCGGATAGAGGGGCGGGCAGAGGCTTGGAAGAAAGAAAGAAGTTGCGAGAGCTTTGTTCACTGCGGCGTGCTTGGTTGGAATGTGTGTCACGAAGTGTGCCCGAGCTCCGAACCTTGCGAATGTCTCGGGATGGTACGATGCGCTCAGCCCGAGGCGTAGAAGGGACGATGACAGCGACAGGGGCGGTAGGAGTGATGTCACGGTCGGCGGCCCGAGGTGTAATATCGCGGTCAGCACTCTCGCGAGAGACGGGAAGCCCCAGTCCAAGTGCTGTTTGACAGTTTAGCCCAAATTGAACATGGCTATCTGACAGGGGAGCTCACCATGTGAATCCGAGCTAGACTCAGTAGGCGGTAGTGGAAGGGCCTTTTCGCGGTCAATGCTTCGCCTCAGTGCCGCCGCCGCCGAATCTTCCACACGTGGGTTCGGGCGGCGGCGAAAGAGGGGAAAGAAATGTGTTTCGGTCGTTGTCGTCGTGACTTTTGTCGTCGTCGTTGTCTTGGCCAACATCCAGGGACCAGCTGGACCTGGGGTGGCGTATGGCGGCGGTGCGTCTGTGGTTTCTGATGAGCAAATCGTCGAGTCTATTTCGCTAGAACCTGCCTTTGGTGTCGCCGCTCATGGTCGACCTCTGGGAGCTGGCCGGTCACGTGAACGAACCAAATGTGGAAGAAAATAAGCGCTGATTGAGGAGGAATGGTACCCTGCTCTCGCCCACCATGAAGTCGATCATCGCCCCCTCTGCGCTCTCCTCCGACTTTGGTCACCTTACCGCCGAGTGCCGTCGCATGATAAGCAATGGTGCAGACTGGCTGCATATGGGTAAGTTGCATTTACTTCTCTATTGATTTGGGCTAACCCGCGCATAGATGTCATGGACGGGTACGCTCTTCTCCACACCTCGTGCCCCACCTGCTCATGTTTGCTCTAGCCACTTTGTGCCAAATCTAACAATCGGTATGTGCTTCCTTGGTACCCACCTGTCAGTTGCTCATCTGCACGTTACTCCAGGCGCCCCAGTCCTGGCTTCTGTCAAGAAAGGTATCCCAGATATATTCATGGACTGTCACATGATGGTCTCCCAGCCTGAGCGCGTTCGTCCTGTCAACCATATCTCCTTGCTCTCCTGCTCATATGAACGCTCTAGTGGGTCGACGATATCGCAGCTGCGGGCGGCGCCTCCTACACCTTCCACTACGAAGCAACCGGTTCGTCCCACACTTTGCATGTACTCACACACACCACCCAACACCCAGCCTCAACTACTAGATAACCACCTCGAAATAATCGAAATGATTCACGAGCACGGTATGCGAGCAGGCATCGCCATCTCCCCCGATACCCCCTCCGAGGTCATCACAGACGAGATCGCGTCACAGGTTGAGATGATCCTCGTCATGACTGTCAACCCTGGTACGTCCTTCCCTTGGCTTATTCCCCCACATCGCTCCTCTGACTTGTTTCATTGTATCATAAACTTGGAGACTAACCCTATACCATGCAGGTCGAGGCGGACAAAAGTTCATGGAACGATGTATTCCGAAGGTCTCGGAACTGCGCGCACGATTCCCAGACAAAGACATCCAGGTCGACGGTGGTGTCTCGACTGCGAACATTGAGACCTGCGCACACGCAGGTGAGCCTTGGACTCGTTCTCTCTCTTTGGATCAACCTTTTCTGTCGGGTAGCCTCGATCAGCTACTTGACTGTCTCTGAGCGCTTCAGTTCTTTCTCCCACGCATCCGCCGCGCCGCATTACTTCTTACCACTCCATCTTATTTCCCACCCCTCTCGCCACCCATACTAACACCCCCTCTCTTCTTCTTCCTAGGTTCGAACGTGATCGTAGCCGGTACATCTATATTCACAGCAAAAGATCCATCTCAGGTGATTGGAACGCTGCGTGCAGCTGTGGAGAATGCAATGGCGGCTAGGCAAGAAAAGTGAAAGTGTGATCATATTGAGTTTGGACATGCAATTAGATCATTTATTGAAGCTGCATGACGCATATACTGGGGTAAATACGTAATACTTGAGCTACTCTTCGGGAGGCTAGTTAGTATTGCTAATACTCATTATTTTGTGCATTATTTAGTCATGCACGTTACGAAGATCATTGCCATTTGACAACCATTTGACGCAAACAAGAGTTTGATTGAAACCGCTTGCCCTCTTGGCGTCAAACTCGGTTAAATAAAAAGTATTTATCCGGTCATAAGCGCCTCCTGTGTTGTATTGGTCGCAGAATCTGCAATTTCCTTCATTCGTACAACGCCGATCAGTAGCACACAAGTCGCAAAATCAAAGACCTATCAGTAGCTCGAGTATCTTTGATAGTTTGGTATTTGACTGAGCGCTCGCGTTTAATAAGAAACCTGACCGATTATCCGTTCGCAGCTTCTCGACAGTCGACAGTCGTTTCGCATATAAGCCGAGATTCACCTCTCTTCATTTACAAAAAAAACACCATGTCCAACCCAGTGTTTACACTCCGCTGGGGTATTCTCGCCACCGTATATCCATCCTTATTCACCTCTAGTCCATCCCTATGCTAATGGAGAGAGATGGCAGGGTAACATGGCAAAACAATTCGTCGAAGACCTCCGGGAAGATCCCCAAGCTCGCAACGTGCACGACATCAAGCACGTCGTGCGAGCCGTCTGCTCCAGCTCATCGATCGACAGGGCTCGTGCGTTTATCCAGGAGAATATTGGACGTACGTAAAAATTCGGCTTTTAAACTGCCGATTCTTGAATTTTGTGTGAAAATAGCCGATGCGAAGACGATCGCGTATGGGACGCTCGACGAGCTCATGCGCGATCCTGAGGTCGATGTGGTGTATATCTCGACGCCGACCAAGGTGCATTATGTGAACACGAGGGCGTGTTTGGAGGCTAACAAGCCGGTTTTATGTGAAGTAAGTAGTGTTTTATCGTATATTTGAATAGTAATCCTAACCATAGATTGTAGAAAGCATGTAAGCCCTCATTTGTCTAAACTAGAAGAGGCGGATGATGAATTCGCCGAAAGTCACGATCAACGCGCCCCAGTTGGCCAACCTTATCGGCCTCTCAAAATCTCAAAATACTTTCCTAGCCGAAGCCCTCTGGACACGCTACTTCCCAATCACGCTCCACTTGCGCAACCTCCTTCACATCGAAAAAGTCCTCGGCAAAATCCACCGGGTGACATCCGATCTTTCGCTCAACTTTTCGATTAACCTTCCGGACCACAGCATCCGCGATGCCCATGCCGGTGGAGGCGCACTCCTAGCGGTGGGCGTGTACCCACTTGCGTGGGTCATGCTCGCACTGTTCGAGAGTCCGGATAATGAGCGGACAATGCCTGATGTGATGGCCCAGATGATTATGGAGCTGGACAAGGAGCATGCATCGGACGAGCAGACGTGTGCGACGATGGTGTTTAGGAAGATTAGAGCTACGGCAGTTGTGTCATGTAGTTTGGTTACGAGCACACCGCCTGGGCGATCCGTACTGATTGAGGGTGAAAAGGTGAGTCGTATTCAAATACTCCAGTGAGGAGAAACGTTGGTATATGCGCTCCGCAGGGCCAATTGACTATCCCGTGGTCGCCGCACCGACCCGAATCATACACCCTCAAGCTGTTCAAAACCAAGACGACCTCAGAATCTGTTGAAACTAAAGAGTTTCCTATCCCAGGCAAGGGGCTGTTCTACCAGGCTGACTCGGTCGCGCGCGCGATTCGCGACGGGAAGAAACAAGTGGACGAATGCACCTTGGACGATAGTCTCGCGATGATGAAGCTCCTAGACGAAATACGAGCACGAGGTGGACTTGTGTATCCAGAAGGTTTAGAAGATTTATAAGTGGGATGCTATTCAAGTAGCCATTACACACACAAGTACACGACGTGATATCAATATCGTACAAGCTAGACGCCAGAGTCCCAGGGGTATAAATCCGAGAAAAGAAAACTATAACTCGCTGGTACCGACCATGACTTTTACGACAAGGCCACCATTTTCGTCTTTGCCCTTGCAAAGCATCTCGAACGCCCTACCGGCGTCCTCGAGCGGGAATCTTTGAGTAACCATGCGTTCAACGCCTGCAAGCTTGCCGCTACCAAGCAGTGCTAGTGCCTCGGGGTAGGTGTTGGCGTATCGGAACACGCCGATAATGTCGACCTCGCGCAGCGCAGCGGCCGAGAGTGGGACAACCGGGTTCGGTGTGCCCATGCCGACTAGCGAGAGCTTGCCGCCAGTTCGGGCCATCTAAGGGAATTAATGGATGATCGTCAGTACACAGCCACTGATCGACCCCATGTGGGGTAAAATTAAGGTGAGGACGTACAAATACACCCATCTGAATACAGCTCTCCACACCGGTACACTCAAAGACAACGTCATAACCTTCGGGTGCGTCAAGGTCGTCGAGCGCATCAATTGCGGTCTGTTTCGCTTTTTTGAGGCCTTCTTCGCTCGAACGTGGACGTTCGCCTCGAGGCAGGCAGTACACGTCGGTCGCGAAGCCAGAAGAGAGCGCAAACTCGAGTCGGCCCTGGTCAATATCAATCGCAGTGATGCGGGACGCGCCAGTCGCCTTTGAGAGTACACATGCGAGGAGACCAACGGCTCCGGCTCCAAGTACGAGCACAGACTGGCCTTTGCGCAGTTGTGCTCGACGATTGGCGTGCAGGACGACAGAGAGGGGCTCGGCGAGGGCGCCTTGCTCGAATGAGCAACCGTCGGGAAGGCTAAAGTCACGAGGGTCAGCGCTTGTCGAACGACTGGGCCGATCGTGGTACGTACGGGTGGAGCAAGTCCGCTCGATGATTCATCCTGCCTTGGAGTGTGCCGTCCAGATGGGGAAAGGTCTTTGCGCTGCTGCAGAAGCGCATGTTTTGGCAGAGGTTGTAGCGTCCGTCGAGGCAATAGTTGCACTCTTTGCAGTACACACCAGCCTCGATCGCGACACGCTGGCCAACCTTGACAGAGGTGACGCCGTAGCCGACGGCTGTCACAATGCCAGCCGCCTCGTGTCCGAGCACGAGCGGGGACTGAAGGACAAAGTCTCCGTTACGTCCGTGTACATAATAGTGTACTATGAGGTGTGTAAGTCGGAGGGGTTGGACAGGAAAACTATTTACGCACGGTCACTGCCGCACAGGCCGGTTGCGACGACTTGCACTTGGGCCTCGCCTTCTCGTGGGGCCTTGACAGTACGCTGTTCGACACGCATGTCCTTGGCGCCGTGTAGGACGCAGGCGGGTTCGGTGTTGATGAGAGTAGGCATGGTGGTAGTAGGAAGGTAGAAAGGTAGGTGTAGTGTGGTATGGACAATGCGGAGAGTGCTGAATGGTCTTTTATGCGGCGCCAGTCTCGATCCTTCGGCGGCACCGGGCCGGAGAGACAACCTCCCAGCGCTCGACTCTCCACCAATCAATCCATCAGGCGGGCTGCGACATTTTCGCGAGCGCGAGCCAGGGTCCGCGACGGTGTTGACCCCAAAATGTCCGTATCTAATCGCATCGGAATGCGCTCCGGTCATTTCTGCATTTTGTTTGTCGTCGAATAACACCGTACGTACGATATTGGTCCCCGTCCCTCCTCTAGTTTCCAATTCGTATTGCGTTCGGTCCGAAGTTCCGTTCGTGGCGATCGAGTTTTGGAGCCACTTGAACGTCGGCTTCGCGCATGATGAGATGTGTCTTCACGCGCATCCAATCCGCGAGCTCCAGTCCGGGCCGACCTGCTCGTCGGGTAGCCCCAGCCAGTCCCAGCCAGCCCCACCGTATAAAATCGTGTTGATAAGTCGCACCCTGGGCTTCCAGCAATCGCCACGCCTCTAGCTCCACTTTCCACCCACCTACACACGCTATTTCCTAGCCTCCTTGTTCTTGGCTCGCATAATGTCCGCAACTGCAAAAACGCCAGCCGTCGGTGCCTCCCAGCTCTTCTCGCTCGCGGGTCAAACCGCGGTCGTCACAGGCGGCACACGCGGTCCGTCCTTCGTCCAGAATCGAGCGCCTAGATCTCACCCGCTCATACACACTAACCACAGGTATCGGCGCTGCATGCGCAATCGCTCTCGCAGAGGGAGGCAAGTCCTTTCGCACGTGTGTCCGGTCATCGCAGATCGGGGTCACCCGCAACTGACACGCTTCGTTTATCTACAGGGGCAGATGTTTGCCTCGTACAGCGCGACGAGTCAAATACCGCGACACGGGATGCAATTCGTGCTCTTGGCCGGCGGGCCGAGATCACTGTATGCGACCTTGCCGATCTGACGGCCGTCAAGACTGTGTTCGACCGCGCCCTCGAACTCATGGGTGGAGAAGTACAGATCATGGTCAACTGCGGTGGGATCCAACGTCGGGCTCCTGCGGTCGAGTTTCCGGAAGACTTTTGGGATGAGGTATGGTGACTATTTCGTGATCCAGTTCGTCTTCGCCCAGGTGGTCCTTCTTCTCGGCTCGGGCTCCTTGTTCGGCTTTTGGGATCGTAGTTTGAACTTGAGCACCCCAATTCTTCACATTTCCGGCTCAGCTCGATATTGGGGTTGCAAAGCTGAATCTTGTACTGGCAGGTCATTAATGTAAACCTCAAGGCCGTGTGGTTACTATCTCAGGCAGCTGGCCGTCACATGGTGGCCAAAGGTCGAGGGAAGATAATCAACTTTGGGTCCCTTATGTGCTTCCAGGTACGTCCTGTTTCGACCAAGCTTTTTCATCGAACAAGTAGTGATACAGAACCGGGGCTAGGGTGGAATTACCGTTCCAGCGTATGCAGCCGCTAAGGGGGGCATCTCCCAGCTGACTAAAGCATTGAGCAACGAATGGAGTAAACACAACGTCCAGGTAAATGCGATATGCCCCGGATACATCGCGACCGACATGTGAGTCCTCGCTCCCCTCGGGTTAGAAAAAAGTTGTAAATGGCGTCACAGGAACGAGAAGATCCTCGCCGATCCGACGCGCCTCCGACAGATCTCAGAACGGATCCCCGCGGGGCGCTGGGGTGAGCCGGCGGACTTTGCGGGGCCCACTGTGTTTCTTGCAAGCACGGCGAGCCAATATGTCTCTGGCGAGTTGCTCGTTGTTGACGGCGTAAGTTTCATTTTTGTTCGCTTCGCTCCGGACGTACGAAACTAACTTCGGTACAGGGCTGGATGGGCCGGTAGGCAGGCATGCGTGCGAGTGATTCGGCAAGTCAGAAGATGATCGTATACCCAAAAGCCGTTGTATTGAAAAATGAAGCATTGCCAGAGATCGACAGACGTCGAGTTCATAGACACCCCATTTCTAGTACACGTGTTTGGAATGAGGCAAGCCTGAGCCTAGGCTCATTGAGCATCCACGACTGGAATTTAGATCCAGAACTGATTTAGTCGGCCCGACGGTGGCGCGCACATCTGTTTGCCATTCCAAAAGTTTGTCTTGTCCGGGGTAAAATTAGACAAGCGAATATCATGAGAAAACAAAGTACCAAAAAAAACTCATTTTCGGAACGTGTTGGCCTCGAGTGCGTAGTTACCCTGAGTCGAGAACCAACCAGTTGAGGCAATCCTGAGATAGGCGCACGTCAAGATGGGAAGATTGCATTTTGAGTTGTTGTTTTCATGTTGACGAGAGAGGTAAGTGTGACGTATATCTTCAAACACATACGTACCACACGACGTACATTTTAACTCACGTCTGTACCGCAACTTCTATCTTCCCCATCCAACCCAACCCCCGGCACATCCTGCCGGTGCAAGCGACATGTGAGATCCATTAAAGTAGTAGCGGCATTTGCCGTCGATCAAATGAAGACGCAAAGGGGCAAAAACTACGAGCTCTAGATTTGTTCAGGACCAGGTGCGGGTACGACTCAGGTTTGTGCGTTGGGGAGATTATACGCTTGGTACGTCATCTTTTTGTCGACACGCCGGGCCGGGAGAGAAGGTTGCATATGAGCGCATGTAAACAGCCAGGAGTACTGTACAGACCCAATGGGCTAAGCGTTTGGATAATTCTCCGAGGTCGAGGGTGGCTGCACGTTGTGATTTCATCTAGCGAGAGGCTGTGTTGGAATAGACGCTGGGCGGCAGCCCAACGCCGGCCAATATCTATGATACTCGTTTACAGGAGATATACTACTGTACTGGCAAGAGAATAACGTCGGTCCCGGTCCCAGCCAAGTCCGACGCGACGTTCGGAATTTCCAATGACCCATGTCCCAGCATGTGTCGACGCAGCGGGACATAGGCTTCCTAATATGGTAACACAAATTTTCTATCATAAAAATATCCAATATATATCTAAAACAATCCGAGGTGTTGATTTTGGTACGCCGGGCTCACCAGCATTCGGTAGAAAGTTTCAAGGAGAGATTCGGTTCGTAATTGGACCAAGTATTACACTATCCGCAACCTACACAGCCGGCGACGTTCGTGGCTGTCCCATGTCCCAAGGTGGGTCGACGCAAGGGGACAGCTGTACCAAGTAGGTGCAGACAGTGTGAAGCGCCCGTCGCTTTTACGTAAGCGACGTTATTCTCTTGCCAGTACAGTATGCCCCTATGTTATTTCGGCCATAGCGACTAGCTGTCTTTCTGTCTTGATGCTTCTTATCTTATAGCAGAATTGCAATAAAGCAACCATAAATATGGTCACTAATCTATGTTTACTGCCTCTTGGCCTAACTATCTCATATTCAACTGCTTTATTGTAATTCTTGATCTAGCTATAGCTGTCGGCCGTTTAAGACAATTTGCGTTCCATCCACGGGCTTTACTCCTACACCATTCCCGTACGACTTCAGCAAGTCATGTTAGCTAGAACAATAAGACTTCGTCTTAATATGCCATACTTGCGCTACCTACGAGTCCTGCTCCCCCTTTGTTTTTTCTTCTTCTTCTTTCTTCTTTTCTTTTCTTCTTTTCTTCTTTTCTTCAACTTTTTTGAGCGCCGCAACTATACTAGTGTCTTATCTGCTTCAATTTCATCCAGTCCGCCGACCAGAGCCGACTCGGGGCCGATCGCCCGGATGTGAATTTATTGTCGTCCATGCATCTTCTGACATGTACCGCACGTAGAAAACAAACACCACCCCATTGCCTAACCGGCGAGTTAATGAAGCAGGTTGTGGAGCGCTACAGGTTCTACCAGAAATTTCGAGCTGGGTAACGAGTTACAATAGATAGCTGCCAGTGGATCCTCCGCAAAGTTAGGACGGAGGTTGTGTACTGGTCATCAAAAGTTCTTTCATACGCCACTGTATTGGACATTTCAGTCTATTAAGTACGTTATCAGTTGACCCGAACAGTTTTTTCCGAAGGTGTATAGATGAGTACATTAGGGGGCGAATTACCTCAACAACGCCATTGGCTATCTTAGTCACTTAATGCCCGGCATTCTGTTCAAATCTGGCAAAAATATCAGTACACATTCAAATTTGTATGAGAAAATCTGTCTCTCCTTAAAGCAGTTCTAAGAGGTCAATCATTAGTTGCGGTCTAGCGAAAAGGGAATTGAAAAGGTATACATATTGATTCAAGTTGTGCTTGAATGCGCGGTCAGCAACATATAAACGTCCATAAATGTGTGAAATAGCCGATAGGAGATGATTTTCTACTAGATTTGGCCGCTATAGTGACAGCAGTTTACTCCTATGTGAATAAAACTATATTCGGGAACTCAGTCCTGTGTCTTGCTTGCATATATTTGGCAGCGCCGATCATGGCGGTGAAATGTCTGCCAGGAACCATTGCGACACAACCTACTCACTACCACCATACCCTCCTCTGTCGATAGTTGAGTATGTCCGCAGCGGAATCTCCCACATCCGAGGAGGAAATGGCCGTCATAAATGCGTTGTCATTCGGTGAGCTGAGACCTTAACACATTCCAATCACCGTAAGTTAATGTATATCAAAGATAGCGGAAGTATTGTATCCTTGATCTCTTCGATTACTATTGTTGGCGAGCTCATGCAGCGAGTGAAAGGAGACCGGAACCTGAAAGAGGTTCCGCTGCCTAGCCAACACTTCAAGTTCATTATCGGCGCTGGATTTGCCAGGTAAAGCTGTGCTGCTTCTGGGCTGTGCGGCGGCTATACTGACCAGTCTGCAACCAGTCTGTTGGCAGTTATGTTCGGACGGCTAGACCTATCTGTGGAGGATGCAAGGAAACATTGCTCGAAGCTCATTGAAGATGTGTTCTCTAAACGGAAACTATTTGGGGAGGGAAAGTTCAAGTCTCAGGAACTGAAGGCTGCGATCCAGCGAATGCTCGAAGCTTGTGGGGTAGATCGAGACGCTCGAATGTTGGATCCTCGGGAAAATAGCGCCAATGCTTGCAAGGTGTAGGTGTTCCACGGTCCTGCTGAGAGTATCTGGCTCACCTGCGTATCTGGCCAGTATCGTGTGCGTTGACTCTGAGCACGCTCCGCTTGCTGGAGCTGCTATATGTCTTCGCACCTACCCGACTGTGAAGAATAGTGTGCCTGACTGTACTATCGTCGAGGCCCTCTGTGCTGCATTCTCATTACGAGGGTTATTCAAGCCAGCGACTATTGTCGAGACGGGGCAAATCGCTGTCTCGTATGTTGGGCTATGGGATTGCAATCCGACACAAACACTTCTCGAAGAACTACCTGTGATTATTCCTGATGGAAACATCAACTGTGTGGTGAATATTGGGGCCGGACACAAGCAAACATCTGGTGCGTGTCGGGTTATTTATCGGTGTGTATGAAGCTGATGTATGCGAACTGAAAGGCATGAACAGCGAAGGTGTTGCACAAGGTCTAATTAGGAGGTTTCAGATCGCTGGGAGCTATTCCCGATTTTACGTAGAAAAAGGCATACAAGACATTGGAATGTGCGAGTGGAAGAAACAGGCGGCAGCTTTGACCCACACACGCTCCTACTTAGGTCTACCCGAGAACAATGCCAGGATTAACGAAGTAATAAGCAAGCTACATACGAATGAACGCTTGATTCCTACCGCCTATGCTCGTATGTATTTTTATAATTGCTCTTAGTGCTAGATGTATCTCATACTAACTCCCGCAGGTGGAATCATCCCGATCAAATCAATCAGCAATCCTGTTATCACAGTGTGCCCGCCACCGTCAGGCTTGTTTACGGGACGGAAAGAAGAACTTGCACAAATGGAGAGGTGTTTTTCAGACACCTCGAAAGCAAAGCGTATATTCGTTCTTTACGGACCAGGTGGTGCTGGGAAAACTCAGTTGGCGCTTCAATTCGCGAAGCTCCACAAAGAAAAGTATGTCAACATTCGCGCTGAAATGTACGATCAACTAAATTTAGCACATAACATTGGCCGTTCAGGTATCGGCATGTATTCTACATCGACTCATCATCTACTGTCACAATTGAAGCTGACCTCAAGAGCATTGCGCTAGGCAAGAAGGTCGGAGAAGATCCAAAAGATGCACTTATATGGCTGGCTCAACGAGGAGCAGGATGTCTACTAGTGTACAACAATGCGGACGATACCACACTCGACTTGGCTCAGTTCTTCCCTACGTGTTCTGAAGGAGATATTTTAATCACTACCCGCAACCACCGAGTCGCCGCGCTTGCGTGTGGTAAGGACCCACAACTCTATGTTTGTGAAATGTCGAAGGAAGATGCCATGAACCTATTAACCACGATCGTTGGAGCCTTCTCAGAAGCCGAAGTACTGTTGAAGGTTTGTGATTGTCTTGCCTTTAGTGGGCCTTTATTATGATAATAACAAAACTATTCGATAGGAACTTGGATATTTCGCGTTGGCCATCGTCCAGGCTGGCGCATATATTCGGACTCACTGTTGCACTGTGCCAGAATACGTCAAGATGTACCGGGACAGCTGCGGTCAACTCTTGGAGAAATACGCTTCGCAAGTGCCTAAACTTGACGGCTATAGGCTAACAGTCTATGCGACCTGGCGTATGAGCTATGCAATGATTGAAATTTCGGATCAGCAGATCTACAACATAATGACTTTTATGCACCATGAGGATATATCTGAGGACATTTTTCGGCTTGCTGCTCTAGGTCTCAAGCAGTACAAGTCAACTCTGCCAATTTCTGAGGACGAGCTTAGAAGAGAACAGAGCTTGTCCAGAATGCTAGCACGCTTTCAACTAGCTGACGGAGAGTGGAGCCAAGCAGCGTTTCTCGACTTCATAGACAGGCTACGGGCGTACTCGCTAATAACGGTCGATACTGCCAACCATTCCTATTCTATCCATCCTCTCGTCCATAAGTGGACTCGGTCCGAAGTTGCAGATTCTGAGACTATACGCAGCTGCACAGCGCTCTTGCTCGCATCATGTGTAACACCAGATCACAAGTCTAAAGACTACGCATTACGTAGAATGCTGCTGAATCACTTGGATGCCTTGCCTGACCAGGAAAAAGTAGCTCCTCAGGTAGCCGGGCGTGCCAAAACTGTCTATTATGAGGCCGGCCGTTATAGTGAAGCCAAATGGCTAGTTGAAGCAGAACTTCAGGCAAAATCAGATCGTCTTGGAGAGGAGCATCTCAGTACCTTAAGGTGCAAAGCTTGGAAAGCGAGCATATTCTCAAAGCAGGGCCGATGGGACGAAGCAGAACTATTACAACGAGAAGTGTTGGCGGTTATTGAACGAGTAGGGGGCAACAACCACCCGTATACTTTGACAACCAAGGCTAGCCTAGCGGACACTCACCGGAACCAAGGACGATGGGCAGAGGCAGAAGCTCTAGGGCAGGAGGTCGTTACGCTTAGTAAAGAGGTGCTGGGGAACGAGCATTCTGATACCACAACAAGAATGGGCAACCTGGCATGCACGCTATGGAAGCAAAGGAAGTGGAAGGAGGCCGAAATTCTAGACCGCGAGGTAATAGAGATCAAGAAGCGGCTTCATGGGAATGATCACCAAGACACTCAGACGAGCATTGCGAATCTAGCGACCGCACTGTGGAGCCAGGGGCAACTGGAGGAAGCAAAGCCTCTGCACGAGGAGGTGCTTGAAGTGAGCAAAAGGGTGCGAGGTAGAGATCACCCGCATACCCTGAAGTGTATGAACAACCTGGCGAGCACCTATTGGAGCCTGAAAATGTGGCGGGAGGGGGAAATTTTGCAGAAGGAGGTGGTTGAAGTCACTCGAAAGGTCCAAGGGGATGAGCACCCTCAGACTCTAAAGAGTAAGGCGAATCTGGCGGAGATGTATCGGCACCAAAAACGTTGGAAAGAGGCGGAAGTGTTAGAACGGGAGGTGCTCGAGATGCGCGGTCGGATTTTGGGCAACAATCACCCCGATACCATTAAGAGCCTAGCCAATTTGGCGCTCACATACCAAGGTCTTGGCCAACTTTCTGAGGCAGAGAGTTCGATGGAGAGTGCTGTTGATGCATCCAAACGTGTACTCGGAGATGTCCATCGCTATACCACCAGCAGGGTGAAGTGGCTTGCTGCAATTAGGCAAGCAATACAGAAAGAAAAGAGCAGGAGTTTATAGCGGCGGTGATTTTATCTCATGATCTTTCCATAATTTTGGGTTTATTTTGGGTGTTTTCCTTGACTTGGTTTGTCGGCTCGAGCTGGTGGGAGATGTAGTGTGAACACAGGAGTACAAATGTAATAAACAACGATCAATGGAAACTAAGCGCCGATGTGTTGCGTTGTGATCATCCACCGGCCGCGAGCCGGGGCCGAGTGGAGCACGCCAGTTACAACGATCTGAAGAATGCGGCGGAGGACTCTTATTGGTGCTCTTCTCCGGATTCTTTTGCCCACTGGGTCTATACACGCGCCGTACTTCTCTTCTCAATACACTTCTGGTAGCATGGCATAACCGAATGGAGGAACGACTTAGGTGTCCTGCTGACTAGTCGGCAGTCTATAAAATCTTGACAGCCTCCAACACTGTGCAGAGGCGACCCTCGAGATGCAAAAGGCACTACTGTTATCTCTCATTGCTGGTGTGAGCGCCGCGACAAATGTCTCGCTTCCTATTATCCCAGCTAGCCCGCCGACTGGGGCCTCTCAAATCCTAGATCGTCGGCTTGCATCTTTTTCTATCGAGTTCTCCTACCTCCCGACATTCGGTGGTAACAAGTCACACCCAAATCTCTTGACTGGAGAGATTATGAAAAGAATCGTAGAGCGTACCGGGCTTGGTCCGGATATCCGCCCGGGAGGAATTACAGTCGATAGCTCAACCTTTGATCCCAACGCTCCCGCGCTGAACCTGACTCTGAGCGCTGTGAGTTTAAACCAGCTGCTCCCGCTTGAATGAATCACTGATATTTTTTGTCAGTCGCAAGGAATATACCGAACCACATAGTACGTATAATTCATTAGGAGGCAAAAGATACAGGCCTGACAGGCGCGATTAGCGGACCTGCATACTTCGAGTCATATTTAATATTTCCAAATACCTCCCGCTTCGTGCTGGACGTGAATCTTGGGAACAACTCGATTGCGATTGCCCAAAATCAGATTGAAGCTGGGTTCAAGTACCTGGGCAAGGATCGAATATTCTCCATCCAGCTTGGCAATGAGCCAGATCACTATGGGCGTTCTGGATGGTCGTCCTCTGCCTTTACTGCTACCTTTTTGGTTTGTGACGCATTTGATTCCCTCGAATAATCGCACTCACCTAAGTTCACTGTAGAATTGGACATCGACTCTAACCAAGGCATTGAGTTTACCTCCACGCATTTTCCAAGCGGTAAGTTAAACTATAAACTCTCAATTTAATTCGCTAATTCGTGACCGGTAGAACGGATTTGCTGATGATCCTACGAGCTCGGTACGTACTTGTTTGGCTGATTCCCACAGGCATCACTCATGCGACCGTAGGCGTTGATGACTACTGTATCCACGATCAACGAAGGAATTGACAAGACAGGTGTAGTCAAGTTGTTTGACCAGCACACGTATGTCATCCTATTCGTAGCTAACATGCATTTATCTAATTGAAACCTTGCAGCTACCAGTACTCTACATGCGACCCAGCACGAAACGCCAAGGCCACAATCGAAGCACTTGTGAATCACAACAATATCACCGCATATTTGGATTTATGGAAGCCACAGATTGCAGCTGCCCGTGGGCTAGGCAAGGAATTTGTAGTCGGTGAGGAGAATACACAGAATCACTAGTAACCTTACTCAAACGAATGGGTAATAGGTGAATACAGTTCGATCTCATGCTCTGGAAAACAGAACGTCTCGGACACTTTTGGGCAAGCTATGTGGCTCTCTGACAGTAAGCATCATATCTTGCTTAGCCACATTAATCCTGACGCTTGCTCAGCGATTCTATATGGCGCTTCGCTAAACATATCGCGCATGCACATGCACCAAGGTGCAACTCTTGTGCTGCAATCCTCCCAACAGGCAAACAGGTACGTTCGGCTTGTTTCCTAGTGTTATTTGTTCAAACTAACCAATATCTAGCCCCGGATTCTCGTGGTACGACCTCTGGTATCCCGTCCCAAGCGACCGTTATGGCACCGCTCGTGTCTCCCCATCCTTCGTTGCCTATCTTCTCGTTACCGAAGCGGTTGGGCCGTCAGGTCAAACCCGTCTCACTCTAATCCGCGATGCGTCTCTCCCACCTACACTCGCAGTCTACGCTATCTGGGACCCAAGTGCGCGCGAGAATGGAGTCGCCCGTATGGTAATTCTGAATATGGCACTTCGCAGGGAAGGCGTTGCAGCAGATGAGGCAGAAACTGTGGTTGTAGATGTGAGCAAGTGGGTGCAGAGCGGCAAGGCGGCAAAGGTAAAGAGGATGAGCTCTCCTGGAGTTGAGAGCAAGGACGTTGGAAAGATAACGTGGGCGGGACAGTCATACACTGATGGGGTTCCTGTGGGGAATCTAACTTTGGAGGGGCTTAGTTCGGGTCGGGTTAGCATACGGGGAAGCGAGGGAGTGCTCGTCGCATTCTGAAGACGGAATGTATGCGCAAATTAACGAAAATTTCAAATGATTCAATAAGTGTTTACTAAATACAAAGCCATCTACGGCCCATACACCAAATGCATCTACTTCCAGTCTTCGAAGCCAAGAACGATGGCTATAAATCAAACGAAGCTCGGTTAGTTCTACGTAACAAAGAGAAACGCTGTTGAAAAAACTTACGCCATGCAGGCTTGATGAAGCGTTGCTGTTTTCCCGACGCGGCAAGCGAATCGAGTTTCTCTACATCTGATGCGTCTAGAGGGGCCGCTTTGAGGTTGGAATCAATACGTTCGGGGGTCACAGACTTGGGTAGGACGATATGGCCCTTGGCGACTGTTAGCAGGTAAAGAGATTAGCGTCGTTTCGTTAAGCAAGGTAGATTTTATACTAACCGTGATATCCAATAAGAACCTACGTTGTAAATATTCAGTCTCAATAAGTTACGGAAGGATAGGTGCATACGTACCGCTGGCGCGCTGGTATCATGCTTCTTAGCAATCTCCAGAATAACCTCGTCCTTCAGCATAGGGCTCCCAGTCGATCCCAAAGGAGAATAAGCCTGAAGCTTGATTCCCTTGCTCTCGCAGAACTTGGCGAGCTTGAGCTGAGGGTTATACGGGTGAAGTTCCAGTTGGTTCACAGCAGGGACGACCTTGGCGGTCGGCAAGATCTCGTTGAGCTTGAGCTCGGAGCAGTTCGAGACTCCGATCGCGCGGACCTTGCCCGAAGCCAATACAGCCTCAAGCTGGGCCCAGGTCTGGGCAATAGTCCACTCCGTGTCGACGTCACGAGCACCGTCCGGAAGAGTCGGGAAGAGTGGGTGGTTCCCATTGGGGTTTAGAGGAACAGGCCAGTGCATAAGTAGCACTATGAGGTAACATAATCATAAATGTCAGAACGAACTTGCAGGCAAGGAGACGCAGCTTACGATCAAGATAATCGGTACCAAGTGCTTTGAGGGTCAAGTTGAGAGATTCCTCGACACGACGGTGGTAAGTCGACCATACTTTGCTGGTAATGAAAATCTCAGAGCGAGAAACGCCGGACTTCTTGATCCCCTCTCCGACTTGCGCCTCGTTTCCATAGGCCTGTTTGTAGAGCGTCAGCTATTGCTATGATATAAAAGCTGTATGACCTACAAATGCACAATCGACGTGCTTGTATCCGCTCTTCAGCGCATGAGCGACAGCATTGACCACCTCCTCGGGCTTGGACTGCCACGTTCCTACACATGGGCAAATGGCTTAGCATCGCGCGTCGATCATAATCATCTCCAACTCACCAAGGCCGATGGCAGGGATCTCAACGCCGTTGTTGAGTTTGACTAGGGGGACGTTCGCCATTGTGGTGGAGAGAGTAGGTGTGGTGGTCAAGTATGAGTATGCACAAGCTAGAGCGAGTATTGCGACACCCGCCTTTATGCTGGCTATTGTCTTCGCCATTGGGTAATTTCAAACCGATCGCGATCTGATTCGCGCTTTTGAAGAAAACGCCCGGGCATGAGCGGCCCGTAGAGTGCCAAGCAGATTTGAAATTATCTAGTCAATGGATCCGGGCCGGTCCTAGCAAATCGTTCTAACTCTTGTTCCAACTCAATCCAACCGGTAAAGCGCTCATATATATAATATACATGGACCGACTGCCCTCACACTTCCGCCGCTCGTTACAACATATCGCTTCGTCGGGATTGATTATTGGATATATGCTTCATAGCCGCCCATCGCTTTGCTTGGATTATATGTCAGAGGGTTGTCCACCTGACATTCGTGGGCTATTGCAGTGCTATTTTCGCGTCTCTAGCGCCCCAACATACGCCACGGCCTTCATCTCCCAGTTCCCAGCGTAATTGTTCGAGGATACTCATTTTGCTGGCGTTACTTCGATTTCCTCTATAAACATCCTTTCCTTTGTTGTTCTGTCCCCTACATCCATCACCAAAGGCTGAGTTGATTCAGCGAGCGTAAACACATAGTTGCGGCCGTAAAAATATTAAGGCCCTTCGAGTTTCTTTGAACATGCAGCGCTATAAAGAACTCTCAAACGAGACGGGTTACTGGGCAGAATTATTCCACATTAACGCCCGGACAACCTTTTCACGACAACGCAAGCCCGATACCGTTCTTCAGGATATCGAAGAACTACTTCCTCTCATAAAGATTTATCACGTACGTATACAAAACATAGTGGTTAGTGTGGTATTAGCTGATCATTCGGCAATGATCTTCACAGCAACAGTACATGCAACTCACGAAGCGTTGCGCCAAGCTCGTCCATCTCGCAGAAGAAAAACGGGGATCTATGGAATACCTTGCGAGTGTCGAGACCATACATAAATTGTACATGTAAGCTCGATTGGCTGACGATTTCGTGCCCATTGATCGTCCCAAGTTAGGATACTGGAACAAATCAAACACCACGCACTCCTGTGGAGCGGCTTCAGGCATGTGGCTAGTAGCTACCGTCGTGAAATGTTCACTTACTCGTTTAACGTCTAGCCACACCAAATTGATCATGTGTGGGTTTCGGATAAATAATACCATCGATGACTTCTATCAGAATCTGGATACACTCGCCGCTAAATCCCAGGTGCGCTACCTTATGCCGTCCACTCCTAATGTTTCTGGTGACATTAATTGCTTACTAGATAGTTCAATCTACCAAGCTCGACCGCCAACGGTGCAAGAGAGACCTGCGCTGCCAAACCAACCAAAAGGAACTTGGGAATATGTATGTCAGGATCTTGTTGCAATATAACAGCAGACTTTAACCTGGCCTACGTCAGGCTCCACGCCCTTGTTCTCAATGCCCAGGACCTTGAAGAGTCTACAGCTTTGAAAGACTATATACCGGAGCTCATGGAAACCCTTCAGAAGGTGAGGATACCAAACGATTCAATATTTTGTGCCCCGTTTACTCGAGATTTAGGAGCTTACATATCGACAATTTGGAACGGAAGGACACAAGGATATTTACAAAGCATTAAATACCCTATACATCAAAACTAGTATTGTTCCTCCACTCGCCGACTGTAAGTATGTTTGTTTGTTCGACGATCCATGTAATCAACAATGTCCAGTGACGGGGCAAATCACCGAGCTCAGTGAGCCTCTTGCAGCCGAAAACAATAGCCCTAGAGTGTACAAGGGACGATGGGTTGGGAACACAAAGGTTGTGCTAAGGGCAATCCCACAAATCAAAAATAAACTTGCGAAGAAGGTTCGTCCTCTATGAGCTATAGCGACGTATGATTTAATTGAGCCTGCTGTGTAGCGGCTTCAAGAAGAACTATTTACCTGGCACGAGTGGGGCTTCTCGGGCAAATTCGTTATCCCATTCTGGGGAATCTGTTCTATCGGCCCAAGCTTGTTCGCTGTCACCCATTGGATGAACGACAGTAATTTGCTTGAATATGTTCGGGATAAATCAGATCGCGATTGTGTTTGGTATGTGGTTATGTTGTCTAGCGTTTTGCCCGGAGTTCACTAATTCATGCTCCAGCGCGCTACACGATATCGCTGATGGGCTTGAGTTCCTTCATTGCAACATGATTGTCCATGGAGACCTACGAGCGGTGTGTATTGGGCGCTATCGTAACTTAACACAAAGCTAAACTATAGATTCTGTTAGACAAACGTACTTATGTCAATCCATGACCGCCCACTCCTCAGTGGCTTTGGATTGAGTAAGATTGTGGCTGCAGAAGAAAGCTTTGGAGCAGCAGTGGACGGCCTACTGAGCGTCGGTTCTTCTCGGTGGATGGCCCGTAAGTGAAACAATTAGTGGTAGAAGTTACATCTCAGAATATTCCACATAGCGGAATTGTTCGAAGATAATGCCAGTGCTGATTCGATTTCGGCTGCAAATGGTTTGTATCTCAATACTCTTTTTCTCGTTGACTGGTTGTTTTATAACGATGACTAAATTATAGATGTGTGGTCCTTTGGGATGCTATCCCTTGGTCTGTCCGCTTCCCCTCTTGAACTGCGTTTTCAGCTTAACTGGTGTTGTAGAGGTTATTACGAGGCAGCGCCCCTACCAGCAATGTGAGAGTGACGAACAAGTTATCGCCAAACTTGTCAGCAGAGTACTCCCAGAGCAACCGAAATGGCCTCAAAAAAAATACGAGCTGTTGGATTATATGTGGGATTTTCTAGCCAACACGTGCTGGGAATGGGACCCTCTCAAGCGGGCTGATATGGGCACTGCTTTGGGAAGCTTCAGGCGCTCAGGTCCATATCCAAGACCATATCGACACCCAAGAACATATCGACATACAATTCCATCCGCAGATCCATATCCAAGGCGGCGTTTGGAGCGTATTAAAAGTAAGGAACCCAAATGCAATTCCCGCTGAACTCGCTAAGCTCATGTTTGTAATTAACTAGATCTCCATTCTGAAAACCATCCTGGTGAACCCGTGGTTGAGTTCGGAACCAAGGTAAGCACTCAGACTGTTAACTCCAGGTATATGAAGCAATGAACCACTCTCACTCAGACCTCGAATCTACCTCCGCCTCCTCGCTTTTCTGCCCCTATGTCAGACCATTCACCCGATATGAGAAGACAAGTTCTGCATAAGAACAGCCCTTATTCTACTTACTCGAACAGTCCCCATTCGGTACTTTCAAGCAGCCCATATTCTGGGGGTATGCCCGGATCGCCCTCACTACGTATGATAGCGTTAGGCTCGCCGTCGGTGTACTGGTCCTCTCCATCTATGCCCAGCACCTCTAATAGTCCAAATGTTCATAAGCCTTCAGAATCTTGAACGGCAACATGTACAATCACCTATTACTAGTTCTTGTTTTGAATCAGCCTTTACCTTGTATTCTCCTGAGCTAATTGATATATGTTTCTACAAAATTTTATGGGACCAGAAGCCTTTTACTCTCGGCCACAAATCCCTCATCCAACCCCAGTGACTACATAAAGAGAATATATGCGCGAGATCGGCATGACGCACATATCACGTGATTTTGGAGACAGGGTCCAAGGGCTCATTTCATCTTAAAGCAGCCATGGCGCGCGAGGCGGCCAGTTCTCTCACAGCCGACCAAGATGAGCGCGTTGCCATATCCGCCTTTGCACAAGGACGCCAAGTTTGTTGTTCTTAGTGACTGGTAGGTCTGATTCTTTTACCATGTACGTTGATGGTTGGCTGAGTGTATTGTAGGGATGGCACTATTACGAATTTCGATTCGAATGACTGTGAGTTGTGCTTTTTTTCGTAGAGGAGGTGAGCTGACAAGTGAGTTGTAGACTTGACGGATAATTATGGATTTGGGTTCCAGAGGCGGTGAGTCCTCGGTGCGATGGTGGTTTGGATGTTTGGTGCTGATGCTGGTTTGGAAGACGCGAACTGAATAAGGAGGTTCTGGTGGGGAATATGACTTTCCGGTGAGTGTATTCTATTCGAGACCAAGGGAGATAGTATTGACAATGTTTTGGGGCAGGGATTCGTTCAAGGAGATGTTGGAGAGCGTGCATATGCCGTTTGACGAGTGCAAGGAGATCTTGAAGAAGAGTACGTACTCGGCATCTCAGCCGGAAGAACGCAGACTGATATTTTTTTGAATTTAGATATCAAGCTCGATACGGGCTTCAAAGAGTTTTTCGAATGGTGCAAGGCGAATGGGATTCCGTTTATCATCGTTTCCAGGTATGTCTTCCATCCGACCGGCTGAAATGCGAGATAACTTAAATCGTTGCGTAGCGGAATGACACCACTCATTCGTGCGGTGCTGTCGAGCTTGATTGGAGAGGAAGATGTAGCGAGGATCGACATCATCTCGAACGATGTACGTATGGAGGAGGACGGATCGTGGCATATCGTGTATCGTCATCCGGAGAGGTGCGTGCTTTGTTCTTTTTGCGGGGGAGACTGATGACCGATGTTTATGTGTAGTGGGTTCGGACACGACAAGTCGCAGGCGATTCTGCCGTACCGTGATCTACCCCACCGGCCGACGTTGTTCTTCTTTGGAGATGGGGTGTCAGGTAAGGTCTCCCCTTGTTGTATTCGCCATGTCATGGATACCAGACTGAATGCGCATGAAATACGGTAGACATGTCCGCAGCGAAGCATGCAGATGTTCTGTTTGTGAAGAACGACAAGCCAGAGGGCGAGAACGATCTGGCGGCGTACTGTGTAAAGGAAAAGATTGGTCATATTTTGTTCAGGTACGTTGTTGAGTTTTTAGGTTCTTCTTCTGGAAGTGGCGCGCAAGGTGCTCATGTTGGGTTCTAGAACGTTTGCAGATGCGTTGCCTATTGTGAGGGATGTTGTTGAAGGACGCAAGACTGCTGAGCAGGCGCTGGCAGTGAAGAACACAGAGAAACCAGAGGCGTAGAGCGTTGGCATAGATAGATCGAGGCCGTGTTGTGTTTGAACATAGACTAGAATTGATTGATGTAAATTAACCGGGCCAGGGCTGGGTGGCACGCACTAGCCCATGCCTGAAACGCGAGGATGAGTCAGCTGATGTGACGTACGAATTTGGTTCAGGAGGAAGGAGCGCTGAGAGGTTCTTGAAGCAAGTGATCACCGTTTTGTTGTTCGAGTTGTTCTTTCCCGCCCGCTGCAAGGGCCCACGCGCAGGCCGTCGCCCTATATACTCGCTCTTCTCGCCACCTTTCCACCTCGACTCCCCGCCTGCGCGTGCGATCCGGTCGCAGCCCCCTCCTTCGGCTCCCACCGCTTTTTTTCTCTGTGCGTTGTCTCCCGCCGCGGACTGACTGCGATCTCCAAGCTTACATTACGCGTCGCGCAGGGTGTTTTCACTTTGAACATCAGACTGTAGTTAATTTTATTGGCGTTTTTAGCTCTAGTAAGTGGATTTGCGCCGTGTGCTACGCGACTTGTCGCTGATGATTGACAATGTCTTGCGCTGCTCGCTTTCACCAGCTCTCTTCATATTCATACCCGCCAGACTCTTTCACCACTCCCTCCTGCCTTTGCCTCCAACACCTGTTTTTGTGGTCGATCACCTCGTGTAGATGAGCTTCGCAAATCCGCTTTCTCGCCTTTCATCTATAATCCGTGCGCCCGTGATGGTCCACACCGCGAGCTCTACCGAGTCCGACTGGTTTCTACCCTACGACGGACCTATTGAACCCCCGCCCCCGCCCATGCGCCACCCGTTTGCGGCGGAAATCCCACAGCCAAAAGCGGTACCTCCCACACGATCCAAATCCAACGCCGCCAAGTCCGAGCCGGGGACGAGGGACCGGTCCAGGAGCCGCTCGAGAGACGCCAAGCGGAAATCACAGCGCTCGTATGTCGCGCTCGATGCGGGTGGGGGCGTCGGGGCGTATCCAGCGCCGGAGCGGGAAAAGGATCGCTCGTCGGTCCAGTCGGACTTTACGTTTGGTGCGCATTCTGCTCATACCAGCTCGGGACATGCGCGTGGTCAAGGCAATCCGGGCACTGTCGATCCGCAATTCACGTTTCCGCCCACGGACGATTCGACAGTGTCGACTGGGGGAAAGACGTCTGATCCACCACTCGTGTTTGCGAATCATCCGTTTAGGATGCATACCGGCTCGCCCCCACCCCGGAGTCATACGGCCTCTGCGTCCTTGTCGACACCATGGGTGCGCACAATCACGTCCAGCCCTGTTCCTGACCCCGCTCCGATGCGCAAACGGACGTTGACGTACCAACCCGGGCTCGTCAGTTCATTTGGATCGGTGGCCGAAACCCGGGTGGGTTATCGCGAGAGTGGCGCGTTCCTGGACCTGGATGCTCGTGAGCGGGAAAAGATCCGACCGACATTGCTGCCCCCGTCCCTTAGCCTCCTGGGCAAACCATCCGCTGAGCTGGATAATATTGGTGTGGACGAACACGGCATGGTGCACAAGAGCGTCTCGTCGGACTCGTACCTAGGTCTTCGTGGACAGTATGATATGCGCTCTCATCCGTATGCAACAGCGCCCGTGCCAGTGCGCGAGACTCGATTCGGCTCGGTTTCGACCACGACGACTACCACGACGGGGGGTACAGGCAAGCCGCCTGTCCCACCTCGTCCAGCTGGGCTGAAACTCAAGTCGTCGCTCAAGCCTAGTATGTCTACGCCCGAGCTTAGGGTGCATATACCCACCTCTGCACGGCCTACTTTTGCACGCCGAACATCGGATCGCGAAGTGACTACCCCAGGGGAAGGATTAGGAGCCCGTATACCAAGGAGTGCGGGCGCTGGGTCTGGTTCTGGTGCAGCTGGGACGTCTGTTTCAGGTGCACCGTCTGGTCTAGAGGTGCGCACGATCTGCGACGCGTTGATTTTCGCCCGTCCACGGTTTCGAGTCGCAGCCCATGAGATTACGCCTCCACCGAGCCCTGTAGGAGAAGACGAGCGAGAGGCTGCGAAGCGTGCATCTGTTGTTGTGGGCGAGAGCGGATTGAAAGGGCTGGCGTGTTTTCCTCGATCTCGAGTACGAAGCGATGCGCGCACTTTGGAAAAGGAAAAGGAAAAAGAGCGCCAGGGTGAGAACAAAGAGTTCAAGACTGTTGCAGAGGTCCTGCGAGACCGGGACCAGCTCGAAAAGGAGCGAGAAGAGTGGAATGCGTTGGGTCAAGGCAGTTTGCTGAATAACCGGACACGCAGCTTGTCTCGTTCTCAGTCGCGTATGGGAGGCGCACGGGTTGGTGGAGCGAGACCGCGACGGGAGACTGTTGGAGCGAACGCAGAGTCTAGTTGGGGTACGCTCAAGCTCAAGAAGAGCGTCGAAATGCTCGCGGCTACCGCGCTTTCCCAAGGACACGGTCACGCACCGTCTGCTTCTGTTTCTTCATCCCATCGCCGCGGTGGAGGTACTCAAGGCTCAGTCTCGACTGTTTCACACGCTCGCGGCGCGTCTGGTTCGGTCGTCTCTCGTGCACACAGTCGAGCGGATTCGTGGGGCCAACGTGTCGTGTGCGGTTCTCGTTCGGGCAGTTCGTTGGGCGAAGATGCGCCCGGTGGGCATATGGGACAATCCAGTGAGGGACTGTTGCGTGGTACGAGGCATCCGGTGGTTGAAGATTACCCTGTCATAGATATCAGGCCGATTCCTGTTGGGGATACCCATCGCGCACGCGCTCCTCCGCCTCACCCACACATCTCGACTGGGTTTGGTGTGGCCGGTCCGAGCGCTCGACAGAGGTTGTCGCCTGGACCAAACCATGCGGCGTTGCATCCTGTACAACCTCCTCCGTCGCCTGGCGAGTCGACTATCGGGCTCGCGTTGTCTTCTCCGGCTGGGGCGGCGCTCATTTTGCCGAATCATCCGTTTTCGCATCGAGCTGGTGCTCATCCTGCTATGGAGCCTCCTGTGCCTACTGGTCCCGAAACCATCGCGATGCGTCATCGACATCCTCCTCGTAGTTCAGGCAGCACAGAACGAGCTCGACTGGATGAACCGAACCACGAGCTCCGACCAAGTCGAAGTGCGCCACCTCTCCCAACCACCCAAGAGTATCCTCCGTTGCACATGAAGTTCCCTCCGGGCCCGAGTAGGAGCGCTCCACCTCCCGAACATCAACATCCGTTTGTGGCCCGCCCGGTGATGGTCAGCACGTCGTCGGGCGAAGTGCAGCGAATGTTTGAAAACGCGATGCTCAAGTCGGTCGTAACTTCTAGCGGGCGTGAATGGGACCACCGTCGGGGAAGTGGTGATAGTGGACTTGGAAGTTCGGTGAACGATCATGGGATGGAGATGCATCGGGCTGGGGGTAGGAAGGTGTCTGGTTCGTCTGCGCTTGCTGGGTCGTCTTTGAGAGGTTCTGCATTTGGTCCTCCGGGCGAGTTTGAGGTCGACGATGCGCCTGCTGCCGAGGAGCAAGAGCCAGAACAGGGACCCCCTGCCCCAGCCCCAGTAGGGCTCCAACTGCCTGCTGTTGCAGAATCTGAAAAGGCCGTTTCTCCTATGGGCTCCGTACAATCGCCGTTCTCACTGATGGATAGCTTGTCTCCGTCGTCCAGGCGTGGTATGCTGACGCGTGTCTCGAGCGGGATGATTGATCCTGCATTGGCTGGGACAGCCATTTCCCCTATGCTTTCGCACGAGAGCTCTTCATCTTCCTTTTCGAGCCCTAGACCTCTTGCCAGTATCGACGACATCGAATCTCTGCGAGGTATCTTTTATCGCCCTAGCCCTGTTCCACCCGGGTCTCGATTGTCCAACAGTCAAGAAGGTTCGCCACCGAATGAGCCTACGTTGATCGAAGAGTCGACCGAGTCCGACAACGAGTACGGCCGAGAGCTCACAGACCGATACCAAGACCAAGAAGACTGGACGTTTGGTCGTCGTCCGTTTGAGCGCCAGCACGAACCGCAGCCGTTGTGGGAACGCAGACGTGAAGGTGGTCAGCAGCCAGACAAGACTCCACTCCGGATCGATCTCGCTCCAGGCACGCCATCTCCGACGAGCGCCACTGCTCCTTTGCCTCCTGCCCCTATAGTTGCTGCTGCGTCTACTGTTCCTCGTTCGGCGCCTGCTTCGTCTCATTCGCGTTCGTATCAAGATGTTCCCGAGAGTGTTCATGATTCGGATAGCCAGTCTGAGCGTTCTGTACTCACCACATCGAGCCAGCGTGCGACGAATGGTACGTGGGTCTAACCAACACATGTTTTTATTATTATTCATATCTGACATCATCGTTTCCTCGATCAGAGAACCTCACTTTCGGCTTTGTCCGTTCGGCCCAGGTAGACTTGCTCGACGTCAACGTTGCTAGCCAGCGACAGTCGACCGCGCTCTCCGTCATCGACATGTACGACTATGACGTATCGGTCACGTCTAGTTCGCCCAATACACCTCTCAATTATCAAGCCCCTCCGTCTCCTTTTACTAGCCCCTCACACCACGATGGTTTCCTTTCCGCCGCTTCTGCCGGTATTTCTCGTCCCGGCATGGACCGTCTCGTTTCTGGTTTCCCGACTCCGCCTGCAGACGGAACACCCATGTATTCGGGAGTGCTTTCCAATTACTTTACTGTAGATAATCAGACTTCATCCCGTCGCTCGGCCGACGAGCGCAGCTGCTCTTCGTGAGCCTGCTCTCTCCCACTCTCCTTTATTTCGTTCTCTTCTCTCTGTTTTATATTTTATTCGTCTTATCATCATCTTGACCCTTGCTTTCCCTTACACTTTATTGTTCAGTATAGTTCGTTGTAGAAGTTTTGATGTTCTATCTTTTTCCCTCATGGACAAGTGAATCGATCGTGGTTTCGGTGGCATGCAATATATAAAAAAGTCAGATACAGAGGACAAACCAGAACTAGAGCCCAAGAAACATTCGATAACTATAAACAATATCAATCGGTATATTGCGTCAACTGACGTAAAGTTAGTAACAGATATCTCAAGAAAGGTGATGCAACTCACGTCCAAGGTCAGAGTGCGTGAACTATTCACATCCTGATCGCGGTAGATGCCAACCAAAGAGTTGCCTTTTTCGTACAGCGAGCCTTTCAGACTGATGACAATAAACTGGAAGGTTTCAGACGCGTGCTGACGAATATAGTTGGCGACTTTGGCGACGTTTGTATTGTCCAGAGCAGCATCGACTTCATCCAGCACGAAGAACGGGGAAGGTTGGAAACTGGAGCGTGTGTTAGATTGTGTGCTAGCAGTGAACAGCTGACTAACCTATGGATCGCAAACAGCAAAGCGAGCGCTGCGACAGTTTTTTCACCACCCGATAACTGTTCCATGTCGCGGAAGCGCTTCATAGGAGGCATTGCGTGATACTTGATGCCGCTATTATACGGTTCCTTGGGACAACATTAAACTATAATTTTAGATGTGCTGCAAGCCTCTTACCTCGCTGTCTTCTAAGCTCAGGTAGGCCACACCGCCCATTGGAGCAGCTTTACCCTTGGTGAGATCTTTGTAAACTTGGTCGATACGCTCAGCAATGTGGTTGTATGCTTTGTTGAACAGGTCGCATCTGGTTTAAGTTAGTACCTGACGACGTGGTGTCGCCTATAGAACTTACCTCTTCTTTTTGGTCTCATTAAACTCATCACGAGCTTGCTTTGATTCCCTTCTAGCCTTGTCGGCCTCTTTCTCGGTTTCAGCCAGCTTGGCTTCTACATCGTCGAGCCTTTGATTGATCAAAATTAGCTGATGTTATTAAATTGCCCAACTGGCTCACCGCTCCATCGCCTTCATGTTGGGGGCCATTCTTTCGATCTCCCCCGTAATCCTAGTAATTTCGGTGTCCATCTCAGCTCCAACTTCGGCGGACCCGTTCTAGAAACCGAAATAAGAGAAGTTGCTTCTAGACTCGTCCTAATCACCCACCTCTTGCTCGTCTTCATCCAGAGCACTAAAGTCAACTTCAATACCATAGTCTTGAACATCACGAGCTCTTTGGGTTTCATCTTCATCATCCAAGTCCATCCCTTCAGCTGCTTGACCCTATTCGTACTTTAACATGGTATAAATGGATGGTGGTGATAAAGGGCCCATACCTGTTCCAGTGGCACATTCCTCAGGGATCCAGAATCCAAAGGAATCTTGATTTCTTCAAGGACACATCTTCGATAGATAGTAAACCTCTCGGCCGCGGCTTTCTCAATGTTGTCATTCTATAATCAAGGTAAGCTGTGGGGGTAAGTTGAAAGCGCATCTATCAAACATACGCATGCAGCAATCTCTTTAAGAGCCTTGTCGACTTCCTTGCTCGAATGCAGGGCAGTTCGTTTATGTCCGTCCAAGACTTTAGTCGCCTCCGCTAATGATTCGTTTAACGTAGTAACTTCTTGTCGGTGCTCGTCCAATTCTTGTTGAAGTTCCTCGATTTGCTCCGCCAAACGATCTCTATCGCCTCGTAGTTTATCTAAATTGGCGGTCTCGGTTGCGAGTGTTTGTTCGAGAGACTGTAGCCGGGAGTTGATGCTAGCTAGCTGCTCTTCTTCGAAAGAAATTCTACTCTCTGGTTAGGATGTGCTAATTTTAGTTAGACATGTACTGACTGGTGACTAAGTCGAGCGATCTGTGCCTCGAAACGCATCTTTGTCTCTAGCTCTTCCGTTTGGGCTTTCAGCTGTTGCTCCTCGTACTCGCGAATATTGTCAACTCCAACTGCCTGGCAAAATGCCGCAAAGATATTGTCCTCGGCCTCATTGATAGCGTCAGACAGCTCCTCGATTTGAGCTGACATTGAGTCGTGGGCAGTAGTAGCCTGTACAAGATGTTAGTCTCCGACGACTGGCTGAAACTCAAATCCTAATACGTACCGCCTCCACTTCAGGATTAAGTTTACGAAGCTCGGACTCGACATGTTTCAGCTCATCTCTCAATCCCGTCACACGCGATTTCAAGGCGTTCTAGGGATAGCTCGCTCAGTGTCCATTCGCTCATCAGAGATTTTTCTCACTTGGTCGTCTTTAGCGATCTGTAGCTGAGACTCAATCCTGTTGATGTCTGCAGTAAGACCTTCATCCACTGTCCCTCGAGGCTTCGACTGGCCTAGTTCACGCAACTGGGCATGAAGGCTGTCCTTTTGCTTGTTCAAAGCTATTCAAGGGCAGGCGCTTAGTAATAGCATATGCGCTTGGCTATGGGGCGACACACCTTGGATTTCTTTCTCCTCCCACTTGCGAGTGTTTCCGTGGCTGCTCCGACCACCTGTGATGAGGCCGGTTTTGTGAATAACAGTTCCATCCAGTGTCACAGCTGCCTTGTGTGGTGAGTAGCCATCCAACTGAATAGAGCTTATTGCAAACCTTTGACCTCTTGTCCTTTCTCGTAGCAGACGTATCTTGCGACTTCCATAGTATCGCAAACAAGGGCATTCCCACATGCATGGAACATCGCTCGCTCAACAACCGGTTCATACTGTATGACATCAATCGCTAGGCGTGCACCTCGAGCAAAACTTCGATACTTGTCGTTGACGTTCTTCGTTTGGATACTATCGAGGGGGATGAAAGTTGCTTGTCCAGCCCGTTGTTGGCGCATATACTGCCAACAGAGTGAGCAACTTGAAAATACAACCGATTATCACACTAACTTCAATGCAATCAATAGCTGTCTTCTCGTTATCGACTACGATTGAGTCGATATTGCGACCGAGGACTGTAGCTACCGCCAGTTCATACTTGCGCTGGCTGGGCTTACATAAGTCAACAATACGGCCTCTAACGCCTAGCAAGAGTTTAAGTAAATGCCAAAAAGTGCATTATAGTCCACGAACCTGGGAACACTCGTTGTAGTTTCTCGAGTGTTTCTTTCAGTCGGGCATCCTTCGCAGACTCTTGTTGATCTACACCGGCCTGCATAAGTTTGGTATGCACGTCGTGTAATTTCTCATTAATCTCGGTTTCGAGTTGACTGCGTGTGGCATAGTTAGTAGGGGTTGATTGAACCAGATGAGAGACGGACGTTATTCGAATCCGGTCAGATTGAGCCTTGTCCAACTCGTTCTTGGCATTTTTCAACTCTTGTTGCAGATTTTTGACCTTTTCATCTGCCTACGGTTTTACGTTGATGGCGGACCGCTTGAGCTACTAGAAAGCAACTCACCTCGCTTCGCTTCCCCCCTACAGTGGTAGTATCCGCCTTTAGCTTTTCCCGTTGCAACGTGAGTTGCTCCAGCTTGTTGTTTTGAGTGGCCAAGTTGCGAGCCAGGACCTTATCTTCGCGCATTAGAGTCTCGCGCTTCTGGCGTTGCTCAACGGCTTCACGCGCAGCAGTAGCTTTCCTTTAATATGCATGAGACCACGATATAATCGAGGCAACAAAAAACTTACAGCTGATGATACTCAGTCAATGACTCTTCGCTAAGAGACGATCCTTGCTCTATGGCTGCACGTCTTGCCTCTATTACACCCATGAGTGCTATAAGCAAAAATGCACTGGTGAGTCGGGCTTACCTTGAGCTCTCTCAAACGCTTGTTGAACGTCTGTCAACTCCCGCTTCATCCGTGTAACGTCGGTCTCTTTCTTCTCCGCGTCCCGCTGGACATTTTCCCCGATAGACCTTGCTTTATCGACTTTGCGCACAATATGTGCGATTTGAGCTTCAAGATCAGATATACCAGGTTTCTACATATTAACCATGTCTATTAGACCGCAGGCGAGTCAACCTACCCAACTCACCTTGGCATCCAGTGCCTTTTCTTTCTTCTTGAGGGCCTTTTCTGCCTTCATAGCGTCTGAACGAGCTTTGGCTTGTGATTCCCGAGCAGAGTTGACCTTTGCTTCATCTACGGACTACGGTTCGAGTTAGCCACGCGGACCGAGCAGGATATAAAACCATAATACCTGCTGTTTTTTCAAAGCTTTAAGGTCCTTGCTCTTTCCTCGAATCGTTGCAACATTGGTCTCTATTTCCCGGCCAATATGGAATAGCTGCCACAACAACTTGTGCACAACAGCGTTTTCCTATCGCAGAGGGGTTAAGATTGACACAAGCAACTACTACAAGCTGTACGTACTTTATCGTCAATGAGTTTCTCATAACGCTCTACTTCGCTTTTTTGCTCTTTGAATTGTTTGATTTCGCCGTTGATACCACGGCGTTTGTTGAAGTTATTCGCTGCGTTATCGGTTGCTCGATCCAGCGTCGCCTTCGCCTTTTCATACGCGGGTGCGAGTTCAAGAGAGCTTCAATTAAATGCAACTCTTAAGAACTGTAGTTAGCGGTTAAGAAGAAACCATACCCGCTGATCTGGTCAATCAGTTTAGAGAGCTCCTTTGGTGACTGAGACGCCACAGCTTCAACATCGCCCTGTACACAGAGTCTAGTCAATAACAGGACATAAGGAGACATATTTACAAACCTGGAAAACCAAGAAGTTCTTCGCTTTGACAAGGATGTTGTGTTGTTCGAGCGTTGTGTTGTATGTCTGATATGTCACCACTCTGCCATTCAGCTTGTACTCTGAAGTACCAGACGTAGAAATCCTGTAGATCACATGTATGAGTGTATGTTTTACGCTGTACAGTAAATAAATTACTTACGTCCGCTGGAACTTGTATTCTTTTCCCTCGGCATCCTCGTAAACCGCCATGACCCAAGCCTTCTTAGCCGTGCCTTCGCCGTCAGCCTCCTCGTCGCTACCCTCTGGTTGTTCATTTCCCTCTTCATCGGTCCTTTCTAGCCTTCTTCCACGGTAGACCAGGTCTTTGAGTTGACTACTACGTAACTGAGCACTCTTCACCCCCAAAACAAAGGAGATTGCGTCCATAAGATTAGATTTGCCAGCTCCATTCGGACCAATAACACTCGTAAAGTTCTTAAAGGGACCAATGGACTGTTGACCTCGGTATGATTTAAAGTCGCACACATCGATGCGAAGGAGCGGCATGATACAAGACGGAAAGCAAGTGGTGGCTCAGCGCTTACCCCACGATCGACCATGTCGCCAGTCCAAACACGGTCACATGACATGATCACAAATATCCTAACCTAAACTGTATTAAAGTTTGGGAACTCAGGAACTCGGCGCATATACAGACAAATGCGGCTATTTTTATTTAGGCAGAAATACAGCGAGTGGGGATACATTTTGAAAAGCTCAAAGCTGAAATATAGTAAGATAGGTAGTACAAGCCTGTTTGTCTGGGGCTATCTGGGGATGATTCATTTCAGCCAAGCAACTGATTCAACGGCGTTTTGTAGCCCACAAAAAAGTGGACAACAGAGACTTTCCAGCGCCTCTACCTGTCTCGTTTATGTCCCATTCCTCGTGCAGCCTATAAGAACAGATGAAATTAGTGGCCAGTCCACTGACGAAAGGGGTCTATACAGACCTAGAAGCAAGCATGGACATCATTGCATCATCGTATCCAACTTGACGCAGTAAAGGTGTGAACGAGCGCAGCCCAACTACCAGGTTCTCGAGTCCAGTACGACCGACAGGCTGCAAAGCCTCGTCTACGCAAAAATGGTTAGCGGGGTTCAGATAACACGCCTATTGTACAAACCTTTTGGCCAATCTCCTAAGGGAAGAGAGAAATCTCGCGTCTCGAGTTTATCTATTTGCGGATAGCTTCCCACCTATAACACTTATATAAGGCCTGATGACTCAGACGGTAGTGGCGCCTTGCTCACCACTGATTTTAGTTTAAGCCTCAACTCGGGGTCGAGGCCTGATCCTCTGATTGAGCCACGGATAATTTCCAACAGCTCTCGAGTGGCGGTCCCAACTGGAGGGTCCGTGCCATCCTGGTGTGGGTGTTAGACGCGACCTATGGTGGTTTTCATTCCAACTTACCGATAGACAAAACGGAACAGATGACTCGGCCATCAGCAACAAGCCGCCAGGGCGAAGGACTCGTAGAAGTTCCCTGATAGCAGTTTTGTATCCAGGTACCTATTTATACGATGTCAATCGCTGCTCATTATAGGTATAAACTCACTCACGCCGAGTGTAAGAACATAACGACAATGAACAATGTCAAACACGCCGTCAGGATAGCCAAGACCTTGAGCGAGATCTTGTATTTCAAAGCGGACGTTACTCCGTTCGGTGTACACAACGTGTGCGCGATCTTGTGTACTATAATCGGAATGAGGCGAACTGCAGTCGTATGCTGGCTGCAAAAGGGCCGTTGCCGGGCTAGTTGTGCCAGGTGTATCTGCTGTGCCAAGAAACATTGCAGCCAAGTTCTCGCTAGACACGGTATGTTTCGTACCAGAATATATAAAGCTTTCCTGGTCTCCGTACTGAGGTAAAATTAGTAATAGTTAACAAGAAATGTATAGCTGAACATACCCGGACTGTTTTCAACAACGATGCAGGCGCATATCTGGATATAGCCGATACAGGTGGTGGAACCGGCACAGTATCTGCACCAACGAAGTCCGCGCTCGGGTATTTCTCTGCCATCTCTCGGACCCAGCTGCCTATGATTACACAGGTGAGCGGAGGGGTAGTAGTTAAAGTGGACCTGAATTTACCTGCTCCTGTACCTATATCAAGCACACAGCGCCGGCGACCGCTTGATCGCGGTGTTAGCTTTTTCTCAACGGGCCCCCAACATAAGTCGCCCAGCACGGTGGTAGTCATCTGGTGCACGCTCTCCAATCTGGGTCACCCTGTTAGTTACAGCGAATCAAAGAAGTTAAGACAGACGCACCGGTCAAACTCCTCTTGGTCCGCAGGTAAAGAGTAGACGCCCTGTGCTGGCATACGGCGCCCTGGTGTGATATAGCGTAAATTACACTGGTTCATTGTTTCAGTCGTTTCGGCACACACTTACCTTCATGATAGTAGAAGTAGCTTTCATCTTCTTCCTCGCCCCCATAAAGAGGTGAGGGAGTCAAAAACGTATCATACAGCATTGCCAAGTGTTGTCCGGATTGGGTAAATTGGGTTGTAGATGAGGGTGGCGCGCTTGGTCGAAAAGTTGAGTATTTTGGTCCACGAGCTGAGCCGCCAGTTAAATAGATCCCCTGGTGTCACTAAGAATGGAGTACGATAGGATGAGTTGACCTAGTGGTAAGCTTAGGCATGTTTATATCAGTTCTGGTGGACGAGACTAGATGGGACACTAGCATCAATCAGGGTCCACTTCTCTCCGCAAGCCCGCTCATACCGTCGACAACCACATGGCTAATTGGCCTGCCCGTGCTCATACACGCACCGTACCGTGTACCGCCGCATTTGCCTCGCAAACACGCCCTGACGCTGAACAATTTCAGACTCTGCAGACATAGCTGACCCGATTTTTGTCGTCGGACCTGCGAGTCCAATTGGTTAATCTTATGACATATCTACTCGCCGCACCGATATTGGGCTTGACACGTACAATCTAGCAATCTTTAAGACCCGCTTTGGGCAAGCGATCCCGTACGGGGGGTGTCGGTTCCTCGCGTCTGTTCCTTCAAGCCGAATTAAACTTTTGCGTGGTCGGTGCCATCTCAAGCTATCTAACGTGAGTTGTCTTCGCAAAACCGAGAAGAGTCGACTAGATCTAGAAAATAGCGGAAAAGCAGTAGCCTTGTCAATCGAAAATAAGATGTAGTTGGTTGTTGACTCTATTCATCCCAATAAAGTTTGATCAACCCTGTCACAGAATGCTATGCCGCTGGAGCCATCATCAACTTTCAACGCGTTCTGCTACCTAGAGAGCATCATCAAGGACACTACCACTCGCCCTTTCTGCAGCACCTGCCCACGCAACGATGACATCCTAGCAGTTCTGGGTTGGGCAAACGTGACCGGCAAAAACTACACCCTAAGATTCTACACGGCGTATTCCTACATGTAAGACAAATGGGAGACCGGGAAAGGAAAATTATGCGAATGCATCATCAAACAACTTGGCGTTCTCCGCCTTGTACCAGATCCCTACACCAACAGCTGGAACCGGACTTTCACGACGGCCAACATATCTTAGGTGGTGCCCACCATCAAGTCTCTTCAAAACCTGGTTGACCCGACCTTCGACGTGGCTCCAAGCCCCCTGGTTCCTCGGCTCCTCCTGAACCCAACGGATGTCTGATCCAGGAGCTGCACACTCCTGGAGCACTTCGTTCAGCGCAGCGAAGGGGAACGGTGCTATTTCCTCGACCCGTACAATCGCTACACTGTCGTCGAGTCCGCGAGCCTTGCGCTCCCGAACTAAATCGTAGTAAATCTTGCCAGAGACAATCAATACCCGATCTTTGGTAGTTCCTGGTTCAACGGAAGGGTCGGCCAGGACTGGTTGGAACTCAGTTCCAACGTCGACGTCTGCCAGCGTGGAAGCAGCAGCCTGCGATAAAAAGTCAATCACAGTCTCAAGGGAAATCATTCATGCACTTACGGGGGATCTCAGCAGCCCCTTGGGAGCGGCGACGATGAGAGGCTTGCGATAATTGCGGAGCATCTGTCTGCGCAGCAAATGGAAATACTGGGCTGGAGTCGTCGGGTTTACAATGTGCATGTTGATATTGAGCTTAGGGTCAAACTCATACGCGTCGTTGGTGAGCTTAGGGTGGATACATCAACTAGACACCCTAAACTAGATCAGAGGCTGAAAGGCTTACCTGCAAAAATCTTTCGATGCGCGCGCTAGAGTGCTCTGGCCCTGCTCCATCCAGTCCATGGGGCAGCAACATTACCAAACCACTATTTTGGCATGTCAGAATTGTTCGAGCACCAAGCTTTCAGGGAGAACTGCAGTACTCGCCTTTGCTTGAGCCACTTGACTGAGAAGCGTGGCGAACAGCCATCAGTGATGAGCAGCGGCTATCTTGAACATCAACTTACCCTCCGCCGATGCTATGAATGTGTCGATGATAACCTGGCTGTGCATTAGCGATGAGCCGCCCAGCTTGCATCGACACTCACTTGAGATCCATTGAAAAAGTCCCTATCAAGCACGTGTCAGCCCAGCAGCTGTAAGCCTCAAGTATACCACACTTACCCAAACTAGGGTCACCGAAGGGAAATTTATTCAGTCGGCTGCTCGCCGCGGCTGAAATCGCACTTACCTGAGCCTCCCAGATGACGAGCCTAGCACCAGTTGTAAGCTAGGATTTCAAGCCAATGACTATTCTGGACTCACCTGTTGGGAGAGCTGGTGCTCAATCCATACTCGAACTGAAAACGAAATATGAACAACTTGAAGAAACATCATATTTTCGTAGCTTACTGCAAGAATCGCCATTTCAGACAGCGAGCCTAAAATATTTGTCAATATAATGTAAACCTAAGTACATCTACTCAACTATTTGCCAGCTCGAGCTTCTTCTCTGTGTTCAGCGAGTTCAAGGGGACCGTAACACGTTCCGTCTGTTGATCGACAAGCATAGCATGCCTACAGTTCGCCTCGATCAGCAAGCCAAACACTCGAACAATCATCACGTATTACCGATGACTAAATGTCCCTCGCCCGACATCCTGACCTACCACCAAGCTCCAATAGTGAGTATATGCGCGTGACTGGGAGGGGTTGAAGCACACCTGAAATGCGCACATCAAACCCTTCCATCATCAACGAACCCCACGCCAACGCCTCTGCCGTTCCCCAATCAATACCCTGCCCAGATTCGAGACTCGATAGGCGGTGTTTGATGTGTCGTTGCAAACGCGGATGGATTGACTATCAATTTCCAAGGATCAAATCGCCACATATACACGCGAGCGGGGCAAATAGACTCACGAATCCTACCGGCGCGGCCACGCTTGTCTTGCCAATGTCTACTAAAGTCTGCGCACTCACCCCAGTCTTGGGGTTCTGGTTTGCTTTGGATGCATCACCTGGCCAAACAAGCCCGGACCATTCACCCAGCAGCATGTCTGCTTCTGGTTGGAAGCCGTCCGCTTTTGCGAGCTCCTTCTCGAGGTGGTGCTTGTAAGCGGCACGATCTGCGGTGGCCTTTTCCTCAGACAGGATGCCCTCATTCTGCCAGGTAGAACAAACCCGTTGGTCATTTGAAAACAACAGAACAGAGCCGAATAGCATACGATTAACTTTTGCTCGTAAATCTGTGGCACCGACTGCCGCGTCCTAATCTTGTGGTACCTAGACAATTCATTTATGAGATAAGTGTCATAGGGGTGGGAAATAGACTCACATGTGTGGTTGAGTGAATGCAGGTTCGTCAAGTTCGTTGTGTCCCCTGTAAGCTTCGCGTTAGCCATGCATACGCGTGCATCAAACACGCCAAACGCGCTCACCATCGTCGGTACGTGATTAGATCCACGATGATATCCTACGATAAAGTTTGAACGACAGTCAACCCCACGTGGGGCCATCGAACCAAAAGAGAGTAACTGACTTTACGGAAGAAGTCGCGATATTCAAATGCGATTTTGAGAGCTCGGTACACGTCTACATCAACACGTTAGTTTCACACAAACACAAACGTTTAGAGGGCGGACCTTCGGGATGATCTCCATTGACATGCAAGACTGGAGCGTTGATCATTTTGCCGATGTCTGAGCAATACAATGTAGAACGCGCATTTGCAGCTGGGGTTGTATATCCAATACTTCGTCGTGCTTTAGTTTGATTAATCAACCTCGGCAGGCTGAATGCTCACTTATTGCTATCAAGAATGATCAGCACCAATCAGCCCCTTGTTAGAAGAATGACCTACTTGACCACGAGATGAACACTGCCTCCGCTGGTGTAGTGTGGAAGGTTGCCTGGCAGTAAGGGTCGCACCTCAATAGTACCGGCGTCGGAGTTGAAGACTTACTAAGTCCAAGTCCTTCCATGATTACACCTTGCCCCGTGAACGCGGCATCGCCGTGGAGCTGAACGCACATCACTTTGTCTCCTAGCATACAGTCGTTGTCAGAGTCCTTGATGAGCGAGTACTGCTTTGCTCTAGCTTGGCCCATCGCGACGCTGTTAATTCCTGGGTTTAGTCTTGTTTATTCAATGGGAAGGTGCACCAGCTCACGGGTTAATGGCCTCTAAGATAAAATGGCATCAGTATTCGCCCAGTGAAGATATCACCCCTAGATACTTGGCGGACATAGTGATGCTCACCTAAGTGGGAAGGATTTTGAAGCATAGTAACCTTTACAGGGGTCGTCGCGCCTGTATACTCCAGTGTTGGGCACGATACTAGAAGGAGAATAATTAAAGGGCTTCCCTTGCAATTTGTTTGATATACCTAAGTGACTTATCACATCGCCTACAGCATTCAGCTCAGCCGGAACTTCACTCCCCCCGCGAATCTTGTGGAACATCGCGGCCGGCGAGAATTTCAGCAAGTCGGTGAGCAGCGATAGCCGTCCACGGTGGGGCATACAAAGGACCACGTTAGACACACCACCTAAAGATTTAAAAAGTTAATTTTCCGAATCTCAGACCAGAAACCACGTACCTTGAGCAGCAGACAGGAATAAAGAGTCCAAAGCGGCGAGCATAGATTCAGCACCTTCAAGCCCGTATCGTTTTAGGTTAGGGAACTTGAGCTGTAAGAAATGGTCCCAAGTTTCGCTACGAGCAAGCAGACCCCAGATTTTCCGCTTTTGTTCATCGTCCAGCATGTGTCGACTGGAAGACTGAGTAGACTCTAGGAGGTGCGAGAACCAAAGTCTTTCAGCCTTGGATGGAGAGTGCATGTATTCGTACGCAATGCGACCAACATATGTGGTACGTAAACGGTCGACGATATCTGAGAGCGGCCACATGACCTTAGTCGAAGACGGGTTTCCAAGGCTTTCGAGATCATGCCAAATAATTCCGTTGATATCGAATTTTGCGTTTGCATCTTTCAAGCCGTAACGCGTTGGATCCAAAGCGCTTACATCGTCGCGCTCCAGTAAATCCAATGGATCAATGGACGCGCCTCTGCACGTGATTTCGCGCGTTAGTCTCATGTCCAGCTCGGATGAGCGAATTGAGCTACTTGCCTATGCCCATGTATCCTCACAGACTCCACGTATCGAAGTAATGCCGCATTCTTAGCCCTATTTTCAATCTGAGCAGGCGTATCTTTTTAAGGTTTTTAGCTTTCAGACACCGACGAGCAGCATGGCAACCCCACTCACAGTCCGGAAGCGTGTAGGCCCGAGGTTGCCTGTACCCGAAAGAGTCATCATGATAGCGTGCTTGCAAAATGGCGGTCTTAAATGAGGTGAGCCCGCAGCGGGCACGACGCGATGCAGTCAACATAGAGATGAAGGAGAGAAGCTGGAAGAAGGTCGGCGGGTGCTCCTGACTATTTATACGTATCAATTGTCAACACGTCCGGGTGCGACTGTGAATTGAAAACACCTGCTGTGGGGGAGAACGTGACTGAAGCTATTCCGGATCCAGGTCAGCTGGTGTAAGCGCCGTGGCAAGCGCTCGATCATCTTATCTTATCGAGGCCAATGGTGCAGATTTACTTCAGCTGATTCGAGGCGATCGGAGTCATCTTCGCAGAGATCAACTCAAAAAATCTCGGTTACCACCCTTGACCACCCTGGCATTCGTCTTTCGTACCACTACTAGCTCTAGGCTTACATCTTCGCTTTACTCTAGAAGTGTCTTTCTGCATTCATTCCGTTTGAGAAGTTTACCTGTCAACACTAATCTGCAACCTATATCCATCGCCAGAATGGCCACTGAAGCAACATCACAGCCTGTCGCTGGAAGCTCAAATCTCCCTCAAATTCCCGGTACAGAGCCCTCCATAGCTGCTCTAGATGCCTTTCGCATCAGCATAGCTCGTTCAATTCATCAAGCCTTACCAAATCTAACGCTCGAACAAATTTACCCTGGAGTACTGTACGGTGTTAAGGGTGTCGACTTTACAGTTGCGATGGCTCGTTTCCGCCTTGGAGGCAAGCCAGATGAGTGGGCGAAGAAAGTGGTTGATGCGGCAAGTACTCATCATCTATTCCACTAATACGTATGTGCTAACTTGTACGTATCCAGTTCCAAGCAGACGAATATGTCGAGTCAGCAACCCAGCTGAACGGGTTTATCAACTATCGTTTGCGGACAAAAACTCTCAGTAACAAGGTCCTTCATCAAGTTGATGCACTCTCGAATCATACGGCCGACAAGACACCTCAGTATGGTTCTAATTCTTCAGGCAAGGGCAAGAAAATCATCATAGGCAAGAAAACAGAGATCATGCATACTACCTGCATCGACGAGCTTACAACATGTTATTAGAGTACTCGTCTCCAAATATCGCCAAGCAATTCCATGTTGGTAATCTCCGGTCGACAATCATTGGAGGGTTCCTGTGCAATTTGTACAAGGCAAACGGATGGGATGTTCTTGGAATGAATTATCTTGGAGATTGGGGAAAGCAAGTACGCACCCTAGTTTGGTTCTGAAAATACGCCGCATTTACTCACCGAAATTTGGGCCAATTAGTTTGGAATGATCGCCGTTGGATTTGACAAGTACGGTTCTGAGGAGGCTCTCGCCCGCGACGCTATCAAGCACCTTTACGAAGTCTACGTAAAGATTAATGCGGATGCGAAAGACGATGAATCAGTACACGATGCTGCTCGTGCTTACTTCAAACGCATGGAAGATGGTGAGAGTAGTCCCTGATGTCTTTGTGCCTTGCTGAACAATGTCCAGGCGATGAGTCCGCACTTGCCAATTGGCGTAGGTGGCGAGATCTCTCAATCGAAAAATACAAAGAGGAATATGGGCGACTCAACATTGCTTTCGACGAGTATTGGGGAGAGTCTATGGTAAGTCGAGCGAACGAACGCACATCATTGCGTTAACCTGCCATATAGGTTGGAGCAGAGACTCTGAAGACAGTAGTCGAAAGGCTTCGAGAAATGGGCCTCGTATCAGAGTCCAAAGGTGCAGAGCTCATCGATTTGGAAAAGTACAAGCTGGGAAAGGCCGTAATTCGCAAGCAGGGTGAGTCTACAATATTAACTGCCCACAGACACGGATATAGCCGACACCTGTTTTAGATGGTACATCTCTGTACTTGACCCGAGACATCGCAGGTGCCATCGAGCGGTATGAGAAGTACAAGTTCGATAAGATGATCTATGTTATTGCATCGCAACAAGATCTCCACTGCGCTCAATTTATTAAGACTGTGGAGCTTATGGACTACCCGTGGGCAAAGAGCCTTGAACATGTCAATTTTGGTACGTCTAACCATGCAGGTGATGCAATGCAAAGTCTAAAAAAATCACAGGTATGGTTCTGGGAATGAGCACGCGGAAAGGCACAGCTGTCTTTTTGGACGACGTTATTCGCGAGGCTGCCTCCGTGATGGAAGAGAAGATGAAGACCAACGAAGAGAAGTACAGCGCGATCGAAGATCCTGAGGCAACTGCACGAGAGATTGGGATCACTGCGATCAAGATCCAGGATATGTCCGCAAAACGGTGCGTTCAACCCGTGTGCACATGGAATCGACAGTTGACTCACATGTTCACTGCTGCGCAGAATCAATAACTACAGCTTCAATTGGTCTCGTATGGTTTCGTTCGAGGGCGACACGGGCCCATACCTCCAATACGCACACGTGCGACTCTCTTCTATCTCGCGAAAGAACCCAGAGCTGCTCCCACTCCCAGCAGCTGAAAAAATTCAGACAGATCTCTTGACGGAGCCGCAAGCTCGCGACGTTGTATTCCTTCTCGCTTCATACCCCGACGTCGTACGGGTTGCCTGTGAGAAGAACGAGCCTAGTGGGGTCGTGACGTTTGCCATGCGTCTGTCCCATGCGATCTCTAGCGCGTGGGATGTGTTGCAGGTCAAGGGCCTGCCGGCCGATCAGGTCGAGACTGCGCGGGCTCGTCTATTTTTGCTCTTGTGTGCTCGGGACGTGCTGGGTGCTTCCATGCGTTTGCTGAGTATTCGTCCCTTGGAGCGAATGTAATTAATTACGGTAGATTTGTATTGAAGCCATGGAATCTTCAAAGGATAGCCACACCAGAATTTGTACATTGACTCTGAATCAAGATATGTCCTTCCCAAGACTCCTTTACGAGGTCGACACCAAAGAAGATAACGCACACCTTCGAACCACATGGGAGGACCCCATCCTTCCACTATTTACAGGGTAAGGTTGTACTCGTACTCGTTCTGCGTGTTTTGGGCCAGCCAAAGCACCACCGCCGATAGCATGATTGCGACATTTTGGGCGACATTGGCGTAACCGTAATAATTGAAGGTCTCGCCAAAATCGTTGAGAATGTACTTCAGAATTAGGATCGTCTATGGTAAGAAGGTCAGTGGGCCATGCTGCGGGATGGGCGCCTTGTACCACGCACCACACTGCCCGCGAGCCCGCCGGCCATCAGGGCGAAGCCCATGAAGAGGAATATACGGGCGCGTCGGACGTAAGTGTCACCCGATGCGAATCCTTCGCCGAGAAGGTGCTCTTTGTTAATGAGGTTCACGATAAGCATACCAAGCGTGGAGCATATCCCTGGAATCCAGTCTTGGGGCAAAAGTACAGATGAATAACTCCATCAAATGCGTGGGAGAGAATTTTGTACCTGTGAATGTGACATGAACCGGGACAGTGTCATACGGTGCGTCGGGAGGAGGGTGTGCGTGTGCCGATAGAATGCAAGCATCAAGGAATATCCAGTGCGCAAACGCAAACTGAACAAAAATTCAGTACACGGGCATACTAGAAGAAACTAAACATAGCTTACCAAGGCTCCGGCAACGTAGACTCCAACGGCTCGCTTGTGCTTCAAGAAAGGCAGCGTGGGGAACGGAATCACGCAAACGCGGCGAGGGTCATATTGTGAACGAGGTAGACTCATGACGTGAGATTGTTAAACTATTTATCCAATGAGTATTCAGTCGATATTAACAACAGAATATCTCGAGGTGGCTAACTTACGAACTGTGGAGGACGAGCTGATGAAACCAGGAACAGCTGAGCGCCGAGAAGTGGCATGCAGTCACGTGCGCTTATGGCAACAGCTGGCTCAGCGCTTACTTACTTCAGCCTCGCCACAAACCTCTCGTCCACAACAAAGCACTTCTCCTTGCACTGGAAAAATAGGCAACTTTATACACATCTGAAATGGCTTCAAAATCTCCCACTCCGAACGCTGGAGAGTCTAGCGAAGCGGCTGCTGCTCGCAAACGACAGACTGCTGCAGATCTGCAGAAGCAACAACTCGAAAAGCTCATGAAGGATCCTACAAAACTTGTTAATGTTCCGGCCCCTCCCAAGGAGAAAGAACTGCGACCTCCTCGGGAAATGATGAAGAATGTACAGGGTTCAAGTGCAGGTAAGAGCCGCATTCCGCAGAATGCATTTCCTGCCAAACTACCTTCCTAACGATAATGAACAGGTGCTGGAAGTGGAGAGTTTCATGTTTATAAGCAAAGTCGAAGAAGGGAGTACGAAAGAATAAAAATCATGGAAGACGCGGCGCAGAAGGTATGTACCACACGGGAACCAGCTTAAGACTACTTCTCTGACATGAATCCACAGGAAAAAGAGATTGCAGAATTTGAGCAGCGGAAGCGAGAGAGGGAGGAACAAGGTGAGGCGAAGACTGCCAAGAACCGTGCGAAACGACAAAAGAAGAAGAACCGTGCGATGGGTAAAGGTGGTCAGGCCAATGTAGAGGGTACCAATGAGGATTCTACCAAACGGCGAAGACTGGCAGCGGATGGCACTGGTGTCGTTTTCCGACGACCCGGCGATGCTAGCGATGACGATGACGAGGAAGATTCCAATATTCCCGTCCCCGTGCGGGCTGCCCCAGATGAACCGGACCTTCCGTCTCTCCCTCCAGACGTCAAAATTGCGGAGCCCACGCAAATTATTATTCACGACGATTAGGCCTATTTTTTTGTATTAAATATCTAGGTTTGGATCACGTAGTGCCAAGTAATATGATGGTTATAGTGCTCATGACTCGAGCAGGTCTGCATAAGCGTCATCTAAAGACATGTCCATCCGTTTTAGGCGTTCGTCGCGCAACATCCTATGTGCAGTTCGTTTTATTATGAATAGCTTGAAACCGTGGGCAAACAAAACTGCGCACCTAGCATCTTTCCTTGCATCCTCTCCTTCGATAGCAAGACCAGCCTGGGGCGTTTTTGCTTCAAGAATCTATATGATAGAACTGATGAATACCCTCGCGTCCCCAGGCCATGGTTAGGAACTCACGAAGTGATTGTCACAATGTGGACAATATTCATCGCTCTCCTCGAATTGCGTCATGTCCTTCCGGAATGCCTTGCGGCACTTTTTACACATAAATACCATATCTGTAGTCTTTTTTATAGTGTGATCCGAGACCTCGGCATGGCATTCGGGGCAGTCGAACCATCGCTGGCAGCATGGAGCGCGAATGGCAGCCTGCGCGTTTAGAACATGTTTGCTTGGTCCTATTCAATTTAGGCCCATCACAAATGGGAGATAAACTCACCACATCTTAGCTAAATAGATATAAAGGTCGTAACGGATTAAAACTAATTCAACGAAGTAATATGATCAAGCGTGTCTAGGGTGTGGTGGCTACGTGGTGACTGGTTTTTCCTTCAAGCCGACAAATACTGATCCGGGATTTGATCCGTAGGCACCTTGTTCGGCTTGTTGATTTGCCGAGGTGGAGGACGACTAAATGTATGCGCTGTACTTGTTCAAGGCTCATGTTAAGAAATGCTCTATAGGATAATATATACATTCATTCATTCGAAGACAATGTCAATACAAAATGCTAGGCATTCTGGAACTCTGGCTTCCGTTTGCCAATAAACGCTCTCATCCCCTCCTTCGAGTCTACCTAAGAAAAGGGGTGAGTAAAATAAGCGTACAGAGTCTTGATATTTCAGACTCACCGTCGCAAACGAAGCGTGGTATAACCGACGCTCGAATCGTAGACCCTCAGAAAGCGGCAGGTCCTCGGCTAACAGACGTGGTGTGGTTATAAGTTGTGTTGTCACGTTTCAGCAATGGAATATATACCTCGGTTGATACTTTCCTTTGCCATGAGCAGCACAGGCCGAGACATCTCGGCCATTGCAGAACCAGCTGCAATAGCAACCTCGAGGGTCTTCTCTGGAGGAACAACCTTGGCGACCAAACCTGTCTGCTCAGCGTCGGCAACAGACATAGACTCTCCCGTTAAGATCATGTGCATTGCCTAGGATTAATTCATGGTCAACAATCCTGGATTCTATGTAACCATGCGCTAGCCGGTTGCTGTGCCACTGACCTTGGCTTTTCCAACTGCTCGGATGAGCCTCTGGGTGCCACCTGCGCCTGGAATTGTCCCGATCTTGATTTCAGGTTGCCCGAAGACTGCATTCGTTCCGGCTGTGGAGGAAGGAAGGTCAGTTATATGCGTTTCGGATAAAATCCTATCCACCATACCATAAATAATATCACACATCATTGCAAGCTCACATCCTCCCCCAAGCTACGGCCGCTGAAATCAGCCTCTGGTGTTCTCTATGATATATCAGAAATAAAACCTACTGCATAGCCGTTGACGGCAGCAATAACCGGTTTACGAGCAGCAGCAAGACCATCCGCGAGAGACTGGAGAAAGTTACCCATGTAAGCATTCACAAAGGTAAGCTTTTCGAGCTCTTTGATGTCTGCGCCAGCTGTAGCATGATTGTTAGCGGCTTAAGTCTGGTATGCCACAAGCTCACTGCCTACCTGCAAAAACCTTCTCACTACGTTCGGAGCGTCAGTTAATCGTTTTGTTAGTGTGGCCTGACAGTCTCACCTCCCTGTAATAACTATGGCACCAATTTCATCATCGGCCTCGAAGCTCTGAACAGCACCCAACAACTGCTCAATGAGCTGGCCAGATAATGCATTCAAGGCCTTAGGCCGATTCAGCTTTATGATACCAACGCCGGATGACCTGGCGACAAGTATAAGGTCTGATGAGGACATGAGAGGATATGGATGGGGGGTAACGAATCGAGTGTAATGTGGTACAGGGAGGAACGAGCGGGGTTGGACTGTGAGATAGAAGTGCTTGGAGTGGGTCCAATGCCTACCAATATTATTAACTTTTGTCCTGATAACCGAAGCATGGGTAGAGACGTGGGATTCGCGCGAAGAAGGATCTATAGCACGAGCTCGGGCAAACATTCCTCCCGTACTATTGACGTGTGATCCTGGCATGATCCGCCGAACACCGGCAGCTTTTCAAGCGCTGGCATCCAATGGCTTGACATGTGATTGTGCCGTAAACCTGCCAGAGCCGAAGTGCTAAGCTCTTGTTCGACGTCGACAACCACAAGGTCGTAAAGCACTAGGCGCAGTTGAGACCCCGGAGCAGGCCCCAAATTGTATTCATAGGTCAAATTAGTGAGGTTTAGTTTAGAGTCACGCCTGTTCTTGGCAAATGATGCAATAAACAACTATCAAGTGAGCCCGGTAACATTCTGGTACCTTAGCACTAACAAGAAGACGTGTGGATCAGGAGACGATGGCTATGCTTCTACCCACATGGATTTGAGTCTAATGAGGCAAAAGAGGAACCTAGTCAACACGACCAACAACTGAACCTCATCTGAACTGTGTCAGCCGGCTATTGTGTTATCGGTAAAATAATCGAACAGACCCGAATGATCTATATGATTCCTGGGAAGATCTTGCCTTCTTTGCAACTTGCGACTTCCAGGCTCTAGGTGAATCCATGCCCATTGATGCCCGTATGTAACTCCTTCCCTGGCTTTACGCTTGTCTTCTCGAAGTTTACAATCACCATCGCCTATGGTGCCACATGCTCACAGCCTGATCCGGCGAGTCACCTCGACGCAGCATACGGCTCACGGCATATGTCCACAATGGTGATGGGAATACCACCGATGATTCGCGACACTGGCGGGACCTTGCGACCGCTTATGGTAACTGGATAGAGCCTCTTTCGTGCGAATTCATCGGCGCTACCATTGGATATACCCCAGAGGGGCGGCTTCGTACTGGCATTTGGCGAACTACACGAAGCGACAGTCGCCACGCATTATTCCGGTTCGACTCCAAGAGGGAATCATTTTATGAGTATCTAGAGATCCATCCGTATGTGCTCCGACAATTCTCAGCACACGGTCACGACGTTTCTCTTGTTTTCAGCTCGGCTCCTCACGAACGGCGGGGCTTTTTACAAACACATCCAAAGTTACTTCAGATATTTTGGCGATATAAATACACCAAGACAACAGTACGAGGTCTCCATCGACACCTTCCTGCTCTAGTCGCAGCTATGCATATCGTCTCAGAGTCTATCTCAAATCTCTCCTCCGATGACCAAACCAAGTTCATTGCGTTTGGTCTTGGGGAAACTTACACTCCGCTGTTTGCCACAGTACATGCTGCGTTCGAGCACCAGGTGTCACTTAGCCCCTCTGCTATCGCTATAGAGCATGACGGAAAGTCTGTGACTTACCTTGAGCTCAAGCAAATGTCAGACCGTCTCGCCGTGGCCTTGAAGCAACATGGAGTTAAATCGGGCGACCGAGTGCTTCTGCTCGTCCAACGAAGCATAGCTATGGTTGCTGGTATGATTGGCATATTGAAATCGGGAGGTATGTTTCAACCCTTGTCCACTTTACAATTATATCCTAATGTTTCAACTCCTCCTTAGCTGCATACGTCCCACAAGGTATGTAGAACCTGCGTTTCTATATGAAAGCTTGCGTTGATGATGTTATATAGACGGTGGCATTGTGACCGACTCAACTCTTAGCCATATCATTCCGGATGCAGGAGTGCAAACAGTCCTATGTCTGCGCAAGTTTGCAGCTCGAGTCCCCAATTCTAGTAAGCCTAGTTTTTAATAATAGCTGTATTGTGAAACTAATGTTCCTCGGTAGAAACATTGATAATCGAAGATGTTATTTACGATAGCGCCTATGATCAGGCATTGGATCTTGATGGTCGGTCTACTGATAGGTTGGTTCTTTTCTTCCCGAACTATCAGGCTTCTCTGACGGTTGCCTTTAGCGTATACGCCATTTATACATCAGGTCAGTATACAGGCGACTAGATTTGCCTTTGCATATATGCTGAAAACTCGATATCAGGCACGACCGGCAAGCCCAAAGGCGTCGATGTTATGCACCTAAGTGTAGTGAACTTGCTCTTGACCGACCCTGGACGCGTCGGCATGCGCCCCGGGCGTCGGGTTGCACAACTTTTGAACGTCGCCTTCGATATGGCTCAGTGGGAGTGTCTAGGTAGTGTCGCCAACGGTTGTACACTGTGCATTCGCGGTTCCGATTGGAAGAAGGTCATGAGCAGGTTAGCATTTCAGTGATTACTCGAATTTGCCCAAATCTTATGCGCAAATATTAGTGTGGATATAGTCATCGCAACACCCTCTGTCATGCAGCTGTATGATCCAGCAGACTACCCAAATATCAAGTTCGTAGCAACAGCAGGAGAACCCTGTCCGAAGCCACTCGCCGATAGGCTGGCTGCAGCAGGTGTGGCATACTACAATTCTTGCGGACCCACGGAGGCATGTTTTTTTGGGCCTGTCGTCAGCTGCATATATGCTAAAATATTGATCACAGGTGACCATCGTTAATACTATGACACCACTACCACATTCTGTTGGCGATGAGATGAACATTGGCAAACCTTTACCCAACAATACCGTGTATGTACTCGATGAAGAGATGCAACCTCTCCCCATTGGAGAGACCGGTATGTAGCAACTCGTTTCTCCGCCGATGAGCGACTGGGCTGATAGATGCATCCAAGGAATTATGTGGGGTGGTGGCGATTGTGCTGCGCGTGGTTACATTGGCTTGCCAGAGCTTACAGCTAAAAAGTTCAAACGAGATCCCTTCTTGAATGATGGGTAACTAAGCTATGTTCTTATTGATATTCTCGCGGCTAAAGATGTGTCCAGGCGCCTTATGTTCAATACGGGTGATCTCGGAAAATGGCGCGAAGACGGATCTCTTATTCACCTTGGACGAGCAGATGATCAGGTTGGTTATATCTGTGTACTCAAGATTTCTCAAGCTGATTCAACGCAATAGGTTAAGATTAAAGGTTTCCGTGTTGAGCTTGATGGCGTTTCTGCGTCTCTAGAGGTCTGTGTTGTATCGTGCATTCAGAGGTCCATAGCTGATCGTCTGTTAGGCCGCTGAGGATGTCACTACCGCATGCGCCCTACTCATTGGAAGGGAGCTAGTCGGATTCGTACACCCAGGCACAGTCGACATTGAGCAGGTCCAAGAATCCTGTGCCAAAGTTCAGCCATATTATGCTCGACCTACTAGGTATATCAAACTCGAAACCGTCCCCAAGACCACCAACGGGTACGTACATTTATTGAAGAGCTAGCTCTGGAAACTGAACTGGTTTGGTTGCTAGAAAAATTGACAAACGGGCACTTCGTGTGCTAGCTGAAGCACCTGTACCAGTGGTCGTAACCACGACTAGCGACTCTGCTGAGGTCCCCAATGCAGTGGTGGATATTCAAAGCCTTACCTCAAAGCTCACATTCACGCCATTCGTCGCAGCCGCTTCGAAAGCCGCCGAAAACAACATATCCAACCGTCTGTCGATTGCTTCTGTCAACATCGGGGGTATGTGGGCGCAACTCCAAGAGCCTCAGCCGCCGTCGCAGCTGCCTCAAATCACAAACGAGTCATTCCGGCCGTTTATCGAAGAAAGCTCGTCTGTCATAAGCTCCCCAAAAAAATCTCACAAATCAATTTCGTCTTCCGCCTCTCATTCAACCTTGCGACAGGACGAGGTCGACAGCAAATACGACGTTTCGAAAGAAAGCCCGGGTGATATTGTTGCTACTTTACCTCGTCTTCCATCCGGCAATGCCGTGACTGTGGCCGCAGCCGAAAAGGGAGGTAATGTTTGGGACGGTTACCTCGACGACGAAGTTCCGGACAAGAACGAGCCCAAAGTCGTACGCAATCTTCGGCACATCATCTTTTCACTTTACCGCCGGCTGTTTGGTGTTGTGTTCATCGTTAACATGTCGATTTTCATTCACGCATTGGTCAAGGGAGGGCTCCCTGCCGACCATATTGGAACTATCGTGGTTGGAAACATTTGCGCAGCTGTTCTGATGCGACAGGTAAAGTAGTGTATATGCGTTGCAAGAACCCGTTCTGATAGTGCTTACGATGTTAGGATTATGTCTTGAATCTGATTTTCAATGTTGCGTGCGCGGTGCCACTCTCGTGGCCGCTGGCCATCCGCCGTATTGCCGGGCGCGTCTACCATCATGGGGGCGCGCACTCAGGTAGTGCTATTAGTGCCGTCGTGTGGCTGGTATATTTCAGTGAGTTACACTAGTCTCAGTCTTTGCTCCCGCTAACCGTCTTTATAGCTGTCGAAGTCACACGCGACGTTGTACGTCGTCGCGGAGCTTCAATCGCAACCACTGTTATTACTTATGTGATACTTGCGCTCTTGATTGGTATGTTATTTTATTGTTTGCTCAGACTGCGAGCTGACCTGTTACTGTTTGAACAGTTATGGTTTGGTTCGCATATCCCAAGAGGCGATCGACCGCGCACGACAACTTCGAGCGCACACATAGGTTTTTGGGGTAATGCATCAGTTCAGTTCAAATAGTACATCAGCTAATCTAGTTTTACCTTAGATGGGCTGCAACGGCACTTGTCTGGGCACTGGTGGTCCTCTTGACGAACGACTACAGGCATCCTGGCGAGAGCCTGGCGCATGCCTTCCGCCGTAACGCCTCATTTTGGATGACCTGCGTCATTACACTCTCTATCGTGTCCTCTTGGGCTAGGTTACGCAAAGTCAACGTACGCTCTGTCGTCCTCTCAAACCATGCAATTCGCCTCTATTTCGAATATGCCAACCCCAAGACCGGTCACTTTGTTCGCATCTCCAAGTCCCCTCTTATGGAGTGGCATTCCTTCGCAACGTGAGCAACAGATACGATAAATGAAATGAATCAAAGCTGACTTTCTTTTAGGATCCAAGAGCCGGGAGTTCCTGGTTTCAGTCTTGTCGTTTCGCGCGCCGGTGACTGGACTGGACATACCATCGAAAATCCACCAACTCAGCTTTGGGTTCGTGGCGTCCCTACTTACGGTGTGTTGCGCATTGTCCCACTCTTCCGGCGAATGGTTATCGTTGCTACCGGCTCCGGCATCGGCCCCTGCGCTCCTGCAATCTTTGAAAATCGCACATCAATGCGTCTGCTCTGGACGAGCCCCGATGTACGCAAGACATTTGGCGATGAGCTAGTCGACAAGTTGCTCGAGGCGTCGCCTGATGCTGTCATCTATGATACGCGCAAGCATGGCAAGCCGGACATGGTGAAACTTACACTGCGGTTGGTTCGCGAGTTCAACGCAGAGGCAGTAGCGATTATTAGCAACCAGAAGTTGACGGAAAAGGTTGTGTATGGGATGATGAGCCGTGGTATCCCTGCGTTTGGTGAGTCCTCTAGAATCGTTAATTTGTTTGGTGCGCTCAACCTTCGTTTCTCTCCAGGCGCCATTTGGGACTCATAAAGGGTGAATGTGCGCTGAAAGCCTAGTATACTGAAACCGAATTATCCAATTATTGTGTCTATCTCTTCGTTCCTGCCCATAGACCTCTCGCACAATGTACGCTGAACTTAAAAGTAATAAAATTAGCTTTGTTTTTCTCAGCCAAATAGTTTACGCGAAACAATATGAAGGATCTCCTTCCAAAAATCCACGGGAAGACACTTGACGTTGCGCAACGCTGTGGCTGGAACTGAGTTGCTTCCTGCTTGGAGCAACTCATACATCACGCTGCTTGGCGGTGACGGCACCTGGGCTCTCAGTTACGGGGAGCAAAATCCGCCGGGTTAAGTTTTCCGTCCAGTCGGTCGGTTACGCACGGAAGCCGCCTTCTGTCAAAAGCAGGTTTGAAATGGTGCGCAGGGTTGCTCCTGAACGGAGCTCTCGTGTGTTCCTTGTTTGGAGTGGAGCATGCAGTACTTTCTCTCGGCAAAAAATCGAGCAGCTCATGATAGCTTTTGTGCCGTACGTACCGGGACGTTAAAACTTCCTGAATGCTGGTACTCCTATATGCGCACTAGCTCGTCGATGTTGCTCTGGATCTCGTTTAATCCCATACGGATGGAACTTCCCACCCTCCGCATTTCGCACCGTCTACATTAACCTTTAATATCTACGTAGTCAGGTGTTGACAAAGTTGTGTTGCGTAATGTAAATTGCTTTAGCGATCGCGGAGATTTGTAAGCGCTCACTATTGGAGCATTCCATCACATGCGTCATGATAGTGCCTTGTCTCAAGATGTTCGATCGTTTCGATCACTTCCCGATACAAAGAAGTTCAGAAGCATGTCCCAGTCATCAGCACGGAGATAAGCACGTGAGAGAGTCCGGCAAAGCATCGGCTATTCGGCACCGGCTATGACTGGTTGCCAGAAAAGATGTTACCCAAGAATGGACAAAGCTGGACGCCGAGGGTACTCCAAGCCCGACCATAAGGATATTGTGCGCATAGGGTCGACCGAATACCTGCATAGGGTCAATTGGACTCGCTAGCTTCGGGTACTCCCAGAGATGTTGAACACAAGCTCACAGCGGGATGGACTAAATGTAGTAAATCATGGATTGAATGCGGGGGAGCCACTGCTAACCATAAACTATAGATGAATCTGAGAAAATCTCTGCTCTACTTCGGAGAAATGAGTACGCCTGGCCAACATGCCGGCTGACGCAAACGAAATGACAAAAGCACTTGCCAACCATGTGGTGCACATCAATCTAGTCCTGCAGTCGCATCGCAGTCCCCCCATGGATCTATCCACTCAAGCCAACCCCCCTCTTACGAGTCCTCTACTCGCTGTCCTCAAATTCTCGTAGATCCGGTTTCTCGCGTTCGACAACGACAGTAGGCGTCGGGATCGGAACAGGTTTTGGTGGTTTAGGCGCCAGTTCCATGCCAATGATGACCAGTGAGACAAGGCCGAGGACACCCAGAACACCGCGACTGATGTTCACCCATTTCGCTTGCTCGATTTCAGTTCTACGCAGCAGAGGTTAGGCAACAGGGGGGAAGTGAGATGTGCCTGCCCATACCGAAGGTCACTGATTTTTATCGTTGCTCGGTGATTCAGTTCCTACGCCCATCATCAACCTATGTCCGCGGAGAGAAGTTTGAAGTCCGGTGAAGTCCTTGGACTTGTATCATGGCACCAACAGTCCGAAGGACTCCCGAAGGGTGCGCAGCATGGAAATATATGTAACTGTATTGCTTACCTCGATAGCAATTTCGGTGGCCTTGGCCTCTGCCCTTGTCTCGTTCTTTCTGTCGTTGATCTCCATTTCGATGCTGACCCAAAGGTACCTCACATCAGTCATTTACCAAATGTAGATGTATTAGTCTGAGCTTACTCGTGCTTCAGAGTTGCTACGTCCTCCTTGATTTTTCCCTCGAGCGCATCGACATCTCTCCGAAGGGCAGTCGAAGCTGTACGTAGCGCAGCGAACTCGTTTCGGGTTCGCATTGTCAACTCTGCCCTCAGCTCCGACAAGGCAGCTCGGAACAGATAGGCTTGCTAGGACGAACGAATCATTAGTGGGCAGCCGAGGATAGAACGAATGGAGTTAAACATGAGGCGTGGAACTTACATTATCTAAGTCGCGAACTCCAAATATCTCCAGCTTTACCCGTCCAAATTTAAGAACCAAGATTGCCCTCGATGCCCTCATAAGGCCACGAGCAACTGACGTCGGAAACGATCGCTCAAGGACAGTGACGAACCGATGAGTATCAAAAGCATTAACTCTTGGAATCTCGTGAATAGTAGGTATTTGGGGAGGGCCAGAAGTTGAAGTTGTAGGGGATGATGAGCCTGATGAGACTTGTTTGATGACCTCAAGCTGAGTGTCAGGGTTTGAACGGCTGGACGTGTTTTCAACATTATCGGTGCGATTCTCTTCTACTAATCTATAGGGCGAGTTGCGAGCTACAATTGATGAATGAAAGGTACGTCGGAGAGCACTGGAGTGGGCGCGATGGATCATCTTGGGACAGTTCAGGAAAAAATCACCTGATCTTTGGGTAGGCGCTGCGCTGAGTCATACAAGACAGATTCCCCAGTGTCTCTATCCTCTTGTGAATAAAGCTACCGTGCTTCGATATTTACAGTATATGATATCAATACTACTAGCTACTTGGCTGATGATTTAATGGGGTATTGTGCTCGCTTTACATGAAGAGAGGGAGTGAATTACAAGTGGACCCTGACACGGAACCCGAGCTTGAGACCCTCGGTTCCCGGAAACAAATTTTGAAATCGAAATTATACTGTAACCGACAGCGATGGCAAGGCTCAAGCAAAAGGGCAAATCTGGCGCAGCCAAAGCATATATCACTCGGTCCTCCGCTATCAAGAAGCTGCAATGCTCTCTTGCTGACTTTAGGAGGCTTTGTATATTAAAAGGCAAGTAGCCATGTTTCTTCTGACCGCCGCTTTGCTCATAGAGATAAAGGCATCTTCCCTCGGGAACCTAGACATCGTAAACGAGCGAACAAAGGATCTTCAGCGCCGACTACATTCTACTATGCCAAGGATATTGCATACCTAGCACACGAACCCATTTTGCGCAAGCTGCGTGAGCACAAAGCATTTGCGAAGAAACTTGCTCGGGCACTTGGGAGAGGAGAGTGGAGTAGCGCAAAGAGCTTGGAAGAGAATAAGCCAGTTTATACGCTTGATCATATTGTCAAGGAACGGTGAGCACATCATCATGCTTGGGCCAAAATTTGAGTACTCATCCCGTGCGACCAGATACCCTACCTTTATCGATGCACTACGAGATATAGATGATGCATTGTGCTTGATTCATCTCTTCGCCGCCCTCCCTGCCTCTCCTCAAATACCGAACTCCCTCATTGCCAACTGTACGCGATTGTCGGCAGAGTGGCAGCTCTATGTGATGCGAACTCGCTCATTACGGAAGGTGTTCTTGTCAATTAAAGGTGTATATTTCCAGGCGGAGGTGATGGGTCAGACCATTACATGGCTTGTACCCTATCAGTTCACTCAGCCGGTAAGTCAGCATTTCTTGCTGGGGTCATTTCACTAACTTCTTTCGTCGCTACAGATCCCAGCGGACGTAGATGCACGAGTAATGTTAACATTTGTCGAACTCTACCAAACCCTCCTTGGCTTTGTTTTCTTCAAGCTTTACTCCGATGTCTCTCTCGTATATCCTCCCCCGCTTAGCCTTGACAAGGACGAGGCGGGTGCTGGTGTAGGCGCATTTACGCTCGAGGACATTGTCGCAGAGCAGGAAGTCGCCCTTGCTGCTCCTACAACCAAAAAGGTCGAGGTGGATGGCAAGATGGTTACGAACAAGGACGTCAAACGAGCCATCATGGACATTGCTGCTACTCCTCTTCCTCCTCAGTCGATTCAACCTTCCAACACATCTACAGACGCAAATCCATCCAAAGTCGACATCCTTCCAGACGATTTTGTCGTCCAACCGTCTAAATCCGCTGAGAACGAGGGCGCACCACTCCTGACGATGCGCGATATTTCTATCCTCCCATCCGCAACTTCTTCGCTCCTTTTCTCTCACCTCACCATTTTCCTCGCACGCGAGACACCTCGTCCCCTCCTCGAATTTGTCATTCGTGCCAACGGAGGACGTGTAGGCTGGCCCGCCACACTCGGCGCAGGCTCTCCGTTCACAGAGGACGACCCATCCATCACTCATATTGTTGTCGACCGACCGTTGGTAGCTGGACAATCTCCTCCTACGGGAAGGAGAAAACATGTGCAACCACAGTGGGTGATTGATTCAGTGAATGCGGGCAGATTGTTGGTGGAGGATGTGTATGCGCAAGGAAAGACTCTTCCTCCGCATTTGAGTCCGTTTGGGGAGGGATCGAGTACTTATGTTCCCGAACTTGGCGAAGAAGGTGCGGTGGGAGCGACAGCAGAGGAGAGCGAGAGCGAAGAAGAAGAAGACAAGGAGGACGAGACGATGGATGAAGAAGAGGAGGGTGCACCCGAGAAGAAGACGGAGATCGCCCGGCCTGCGCTTGCTGCTGCCGCTGCAGCTCCCAACGACCAGGCCCTCAGGCGTGCCGCAGAAATCGAAGCAGAACGCGCAGGAACAGAGTACGCGACGTTCGAGACGGACCTCAAAAAGGCGATCAAGACCCAGGCGAAGACAAAGGCACCAGAGCCAGTCGAGATCGTCGACAACGAGGTAGAGATGAACAAGATGATGATGAGTAACAAGCAGAGGAAGTTGTACGAGCGCATGAAGTTTGGGGAGCGCAAACGGGCAACAGAGGTGAGTACTTCTTGTCCTACGTTTCTATGCAAATACTCATCATCTGGAATCACAGAAAGCAAAACTGGAGCAAAAACGAGATACGCTCCGAAAAGCCAAGGCGAAGCAATTGCGCAAAGGCACCGCCTGATTTTCATTTTTACCGCTCTTACATTGTGTCTCCAGTGTACTTGTCTATACAATCTTGCATGAATCTAGGTATATGCATTGCTTGAACCGCAACCTCTACATGACGGACAACCCAATTTACAGCGACTCGTACTCGAGGCTCGCCATGATAAATGGTGCGAGTCCCTTGAGGTCGTTCTGCGCCTGAGCAACGGAGATGTAGTACTATCGAAAAGAGTCAGTGAAATGCATAAGAATGATTGAATTCCTACATACTTCGTATGTCCCGTTCGAGCCAAGCGATCCAACAGAGACAGTTCCATTCCAGGACAATGTTCTACAGCGAGTTTTCAGCACTAGCCCTCAACCAAACGACACAAGAGACTCACCCGTTGGTCTCTGGAACAACAAAAGTCTTCTCCAAATATTTATACGCCTTCTTCGCCGTGCTCACATAGTTGCTCTTGGGCAAGTATCCCTTACGCACACCCCTGAGCAACGAATACACAAACATCGCACTCCCGCTACTCTCAATGTAGTTGCCCGCACGACCAGGCCAGCTCATGACCAACCACCACGCGCCGCTCGACTTGTCCGCAGCCTTGACAATTTCTGGCGCAAGCCTCTTCAAATATCCCTGCAGTTGCGCCCAGCCAGGGTGACTCTTGGGGAACACGTCCAAGATATCTACGAGCGCCATCGCGTACCATCCCAACGCCCGATTCCAGACTTCCAAGCAGTGGCCGGTAGGAGGTACAGCCCAAACGGCCGTAAGACTTGCGTCGTAGCCGTGGTAGAGTAGGCCTGATGCTGTGCCATTTGGGAACGCGGTCGAGTTTACGCGTAGGTTTTGTTCGACGAGTTGGAATTGTTTGAGAACGTCGTCCCAGGCTGTGGTGTTTTCGGGAGCAAACTTGGCGTTGTATGTGGCATAAAAGTTGTCGGCCATATACACTCCGTCAAGCCATTGTTGGTTTGGGTACTACACGAACCATGAGATGAAATGAAGCAGGCAAGGGGGATGAGATGTACATACACTGCTACGATGCCAAAAAGCACCCGCCGGGCTTCGCGGCTGAGAATTCAGCTGCGCACGGAACGTATCTAGCGCAACCTTGTATTTGGTCTGGTTCGTCTGTTCGTATCTGAGCAACTATCAGTAATCTTCCCAGCTAGAATCAAGAAAATCAAACGTACGCATATAAGATAGCTTCTCCCGTGCGGATCGGGTCCTTTCGGGCATTGTTAGTTTTCCAGCCTATTTAGAGGGTAGAAGAGAACTTACAAGACTATAGAGAGTAAAGTTGTAGCTGTTGATAGTTCCATTGGCCGAAATCATAGAGTCAATCTGCTTGAGCTCATAATCGCGGTATTTGGCGTCCCCAGTTTTGTTATAGAGCATCTAAAACGGCTATCAGTTTTCACATGAATACCACCAGATTGAAAAGACTCACCTGTAAACTGCGTTGGAACACACCAGTCTCATACTTGACAGCTGGCAAGCTAGCTTGCGCACGAGACATAGCCGAGTCGGCCATACGCTGGGAGAGCGGAGTCTGAGCGGCATTAGCACCGGCAATGACGCCAGCAACAAGAAAAACAGCAGCAGTCGAACGCATAACTGCTTGAAAAAAGAAGAGAAAGAAAGTGGATCGGGCTCCTACAGTCCAACCAGCCGATACAAGCGCATTTTATATCCAACAGAGAACATAGCCGGCCCTCCACCACCTGATTCGTGCTTCTGATCGTCGTGCCGAATGAACGAACGAGCGTTGCTTCGATTGCGCCCACATGAGAGTCTAATGCCAGGATCTACTGGGCACTATCGCATATATAGACGATTCCGTTGCCACCGCCCGCTCTCTCCAACTTGATGGTCGCCATGTCCGACCCCTCCAAGCGTTGCGCCACACTCGGGAGCAGTTACATCATCGCCGGGCCGGCGGCCCGACCACGTGGCACTGCGGAGAAGAAACTACGCCTGCGAGTTCTTCATTAAAGATTCAGCCAAGCTCATAGGCACAATCTTCACAAGAAGTTCAACTTTATTTCACACCGGCATGATACAACACTAAATTCCCAAACAGAAGAGAGGACAATCAGAAGAATACTTGAAAAATAAATCCAAAAAATAAGAAAATCATAAGGAGGGCGCACCCGCACCCGCATATAAGTCGTTTGAGCATAGAGGTATGTTTCATGTACTTTTTTCGTTTCGAGTCGTGCATCCGTTTCGGCGTCCATACGGAGACGAACCAAAGTGGCCAAGCTTTCGAAGGTATTGAGATGAGGTGGCATAAGAGTAGTCAGGCTGAGCCAAGGATATTATGTGTGTATAACACGTGTGGTCGAACCGCGAGATGTCGAACGACGGTGAGCTGAACTTCCAGACGGGTAGACGTATGCAGCCCGGGTACGGTCACCGGCTTTGACCTGCCACGCAAACCACATGTCAGCGCTCAGGTGTACACTTCCGGCAAATACACCTATCCCATCATCCAGCCCCACTTTATCCCTCTTGTCCGTATCATCTCATCTCAACTCACCTCTTCACGCTTGGGCCCTAGACCAAATAACCGCCTCAGCTTGGTTGAAAACTTGATTTTCCCCTCTTTATCTGTCTCGGACTTGTACGATATAATCGAGCCTCGCGATACTCGACGGGGCGTGGCCGGCTGTTATTCACCGAATGAGTCAGGATTTGTGAGTAAGCGAGGAGGAAAATAGGGGAACATACAATAACAGTCATCTTCACACCTGAGCTCTTGGCGCGCTCGTACCGCGGCCGTTCACGCGCAGTTGCCACGCTCCCACTGGACCGTACAGACCGACTGGGTTGGGCGTAGACATATTGGCTGTGACCGTGACTGCTCCCACTTCCGTGCTGACGGTGTCCGCTTGCGCTCCGACTTCGGGCAGAGCCGGAACTCGAGACGTACTGCTTGAGAAAAATGAAATGTCAGCAAATTGCCATGTCGTGTGCGGAAGCCCACAAACACTCCGAGGGGAATCGGTTGCACCGTGCCCAGGAGATCCAACGAGTGTGGATGATGGAGATGCAATAATGATCTCTTCTACTATCGCCGGCGCTGGCGGAGGCGCCTCGTACATGGTGTACGTTCGCGGCAGCCCAGGCGGCGATAGTCCAGATACTGGCCGTGGCGAGAGCGGCCTGAACAATAGCGGCAGAGCACTATCGCTCAGCGCTTCATCGCCCTCGATACAGTCCAGGATAGCATCGAATTTAAGAGTGAGGGAAGCAGGCGAAAGGAGTGCCATCGAACGACCTTATACAAGGCAGGGGGGATAAAGGGGGAGAGGGGAAGGAAAACAAGTCGTGGGAGGACAGACGCGGGCGTAATAAAGGGCAAGAAGGCGCTATACCAACCTGGACAGGTGCGGCCGCCGTCCTGTGACTATAATGGGAGGGCGGGGCGGCCGTGACGTACTGGGCACACCAACTCCGGTCTCAGCGCTCCCGGAAGTGCATATAGTCAGCCATCCACTTACCTGGGCCGGCCGACTCGAGCTGTGGGACCGACGAGAACTGTGCGTATGGTGTGAATAAGTCGACATTTCTTGGTTTCGATTCTGGGCGCTGCGATTCGGAGGTGCTGGCGGAGGGAGGTGAGTTTACGGAGCCGCGGTCCCAGCTTTGTACAGATTCGCCCGGGGACTAGAAATAGCGTTGGACGTGCAGAGGGTGACTTTTGCCTCGTTGCCAGTCTGACTAGCCGTATTTTATTGGCTGCGCCTGATCGACATGCGTGACGTAGTGAGCCTGGCGCTAATCAGCCCTCTGACATCACTTTCGGTTCCTGCTCCCGTAACTCATATATCAGGTAGGCTTCTTAACGTGGCGACCTTGTGGCTGACTTCCAAGTTTGTTCCAAGGTCTAGACAATTATCGAGTTATGTTCTCACTTACGTCTGGGACTATAGTACTGCGCCCTCGGTCAGAACAAGTCATGGGATGATCTTGCTCTCTTGATTCCGTTGGCCTCACTCACGGTGGCTCACAATCGCCCGATGTTTGAATCCAAATTATGGGGGGCACTCTAGCATTGATACACATTCCAATACCAAGCACCCGCAATCGGATATGTCCATTGTGATAGTATCAATCAGAGCCCAGAAGAAAAGGAAAAAGGCACACGGTGCCGTTTGGATCGATATCACCGGGTATCGACCAGTCTGCGTCAAGCATGAACCACGAAGGAAGAAAAAAAAGTCTAGACGAATGACCAAGATACACCAGTCAGACGACCAAGTTTCTCATCTGCGAGTTGATCAAACGCAGTGGGAGCAAAGTCAAGGTCCCATTTAGCCTAATGATATTATTAGATGTGAGTTAGCATATGAGCAGGAAGGTACTCACGCATCCGGTACAGCGATCTACGACAGTGACAGTCGTAGACTTGCCCTGGTAGTGTGCAAGAATCTTCTTGCCGCAGATGGGGTTCTCTAGTAAAATGAAATACGATGGTCAGGCAGTCTATCTATGCTATTTCAACTTTCGACTTACTGTTCGGGTCACCGCCGGTGTATCCGTTAAACCCGTCGTACAATAGATGGGAGACCGCAACAATCTTGTCGCTGCCTGAGTTGGTAATGCCACATGAACCCAAGCCAATACCATAGAAAGTACCCTCGCCGGTGTATGTGTCAGAGCTTCCAGAAGAACCACCATCATCGGTCTGAGTCTCCTTAACAGAGGTGGAAGTCTTGGTCGGCTTATCAGACGTAGAGGTAGTAGCCGCCTTGGTCTTGGTTGGCTCGGCAGACGAAGTCTTCACAGAGGATGTCGTTGTCTTGGGGGCAGGATCGGACTCGGTAGGTTCTGGGTCGGCGCTTGCCGTGCTGGTTGGGAGCACCGAGGTAGTCTTGGGCTTAATTCCACGCTGTCAGAAAAATCCATGGCATCGGAATGTGTAATTGGCTTACCGCACATCGACGGGCGTTCATTCCACGCTTACGAGGAGCAGGCAAAACATCGCGCTTGGAGACCAAGTGAGCGTGAGCACCTTCAGAGCCGCGGGCTGAACGCGAGCCAATCACGGCTTTGTGAGCGTGTCGGCGATGGGGGTGGTGTGCTCCATTTCCAACGCTCAAGGCAGTGGCGGACGTCGCGAAGAGCGCGAGGATGGTCAAGAATTTTGCGGAAAGCATGCTACAGTCAAATTGCAAGTAAGCCAACTGTAACTATCTCTAGATTAGAGATAAATGACTTGCCTTGGCAAAGGGGATTAGGGATTCGTTGATCGACGAAAACTAGGGCAACCGCACACGAAAGAGCGATGGTAACCAAGGTAAGGTAAAAACGAGCGGTAAAAACGAGAGCAGGGGAGGCAGTTGCGAGAGGTTGTGGTGAAGACACAAAGAGAGTGAGCAAGTATAAAAAAAGGCAGGTCCCTGGACGCTGCTATATATACTCTTTTGGCTGTGTCCCGCAGTCGTCGCTTTCCGAGGTTCCTTTTGGTTTCGCCAGGGTCCTTTTACGGAAACAGGCACCGACAAGCGCCGGGCTATTCACTGACGCAACTACCACCACACACAAACTGAAATTATGTCTGGTACGTTTACTGCGGCCCCCGCGGGGATTCGCAAACTAACTGTCAGTGCTTGCACTTCTAGCTCAGGCTCCAGCCCAGTCCGCACTTATTATTGGCGCAACTGGCGCGACCGGCCGCCATGTCCTCCGGGAGCTGTTGCAGAATCCTCATTTTACGCGCGTTGGCGAGTATGGAAGGCGTTCGTTGGCGGATGAGCACTTGACGGGTGTCGATACGTCTAAGCTTGAGCGCAAGGTCGTGGACTTTGAAAAGCTGGACGAGAAGGAGTGGAAGGACGGACGATGGGATGTGATCTATATTACGTGCGTTAACTCAGCCCATTTCTTTCGTTGAGACTAACAGGGGTGCATAGGCTCGGGACGACCAAAGCGAATGCTGGGAGTGCCGCCAACTTTGAGAAGATTGACCGAGAGTGAGTGTCTTTAAGACATCTTTCAATGTTGACTTGTCTCATCCTACGTCAGATACGTCATAAATGCTGCCAAAGCAGCCAAGTCCACTGACCCTGCTCACCAGCAACGTCTTGTCTACCTATCGGTAAATGCGCAATACCTCTTTCCTTACTCGATACACTTACGCGTCCGTCCGGCTTCGGCCACGACAGTCTGCAGGTGCAAATGCTTCTTCGCCCTTTTTGTATCCTAAAAGCAAGGGTTTGACGGAACGTGGTCTGGCTTCATTGGGATATAGTATGTACTTCGATTATGCATGGCTAATATCTACTGATAAACTGGGTTCTTGCTAGGCGACTTTATCGCTTTTGAGCCTGGCTTTTTGAAGGGTGCTGAGCGCGACCATTCGCGCATTGCCGAGTCAGTGTTCGGGTATGTGTTCAAATATCATGATCCAACGCTCTACTTGAACAAGTTTTATCTTAGGTACATTACCGGTGCACTCTCGCACGTAACTTCGACCGTTGAAATCCATGTACGTCTTGTTCGTTCATATCGTGATAGCTATTTGCTAATCACGGTTCTCGATCACCAGGTGGCTGATCTAGGCCGCGCAATCGTCAATGCCGGCCGACTGGGTACTGCTAGCTTGCCTCCGGCAGTCAAGCCTTCCCCTGGGCCTGCGCATGAAGGTACGGGCGCATATACAATCATCGGTAACGCGGGGGCGGTTGCTCTATCCAAGGAGAAGTAGTTCAAGTTTGATTACGATGCTCTCATCTTTTAATGTACTGACTAGTTCAATGTTATAACGCTGCTCTCAGCTACATTAAAGCAGCTCAAAGTCTGCATACATCTTGTTCAAGCTTCGGAATACTCAGTCTACTTGCACTAGGTTCTCCTGGGGTCATCTACTTCTAGCCTTTCCCCTTCACCTCTCTCAGCCCTAAGCTCATCATTCCGTCCCATCAATGCTGCACCCATATCTTTGTCGTCTACTTCTTGGGTCTTTCGTCTCCGCTCTCTATCAGTGGATGCACCGCATAACGCAAGCCGCATACTTTCCTTAACGGTTCCAGTAAGACGTAGCAAGATCTGGCCCGCCCAGTATCACGCCATCCGCTACTCAGATGAGAGGAAGCGTTTCAAACGCTTGCAAAGCACTTGGACTCGACCGTAACATCTCGGCAACGACCGGCCACAAGCTTTCCACGATTGTGAGCCACTTCTTGTCCATTGAGCCTATGAGGACCGTCACAGCTAGTATTGATGGTATATCTCCAACCGACAGGTATACTTTAGTTATAAACCCACCTCAGCCAGCGAGTAGAAGGTCTTTGAGAGTGCAAATGCAGTTATAAGTCCATCCGACTTCCTTGTGTTTGGGACTTTTGAAAAAATGTTCAAAAAAACAATGAGATTTGCGGTGAGGATATGGGTGTAATCTTGTCGTTGAAGCTCGTATGTTCTGCATCTTCCTCTTTTTCTTTGTCTCCACCGGTTATTACCGGCTGTTTAATTGTGTATATCTTCTAATGAACGCAGCTAAAAGCCTACGAGACTGGGCTACAGAGAATAGGTGGGTGTATGCATATCTATTCATCAATCTCAAGGAGGCTAATAGTTTCTCAACCGGACCATCCGTAGATTTTGTCCTGCAAACAACATCTGGGAGCTTGTAAAGCGTCTGTATATCGAATTCGTAGAGTGTGACAATTGTTGAAAGTATTGGCCAACTGATTGCGTGTCGTGTGTAGTAGTCTTTCGGTTTGGAGTTGGGGTAACTCATGTTAAAGCAAGCCTACAGCACAGGTCTTTATGTTTTAGAGATACAGCATTGGTACATGGCTTTGAACAACTACTATGGATATGGCACAATACTCCTTTTCTAAACGTTCTCGCTTCACACACAATTAGACACTTGCTATTATCCTCTTATCTATTACCACTTCTATCAGCATAAACAATGCGATTCTGGGCTTCCGACCCATTCCCAGGTCACCTAGCTTCAATTTGAAAGAAGGGAAGTGTGGATATCTGATTTGTGCAAGAGCACATGTGTAAGCTGATACACAATGTCATAAGATTTTTATTATTATTGAATGCCCAACTCTGTGCGTGAAAATAGTAACCTTGGTTATCGAGTCGCCGTCAAAGGCTTAGTGCTAAGAGTGGCTATGTCCGTTCTAATCAACGGTGAGCGTGCCGAGACGTATGCTGTTTGGCGCCGCCAATTTTGATCGGGGTCTTTATAAACACTGAAGCGCCGCGCTATTGCCGACGCAACTACCACCACACAAGGCTGAAACCATGTCCAGTGCGTTCGTTCCTCCCATAAAGACTCACAGACCGATTGTTAATGATTGTAATTATAGCCCAAGATCACTCTCGTTCCGCACTTGTCATTGGTTCGACTGGCGCGACTGGCCGCCATGTCCTCCGAGAGCTACTACAGAGTCCGCATTTTACACGCGTTGGCGAATTCGGGAGGCGTCCTTTGGGGGAAGAGCACTTGACGGGAGTTGATACATCCAAACTTGAGCGCAAGGTTGTAGATTTCGAAAAACTGGACGAGAAGGAGTGGAAGGATGGGCGGTGGGACGTAGTCTATATTACGTGCGTTGGTTCAACTTGTCAATTTGGGCCGCTGAGCTTACATGATTCTGCAGGCTCGGAACAACCAAAGCGATTGCTGGGAGCGTGGCAAACTTTGAGAAGATTGACCGAGAGTGAGTGTCTTCAAAGCATCTTTCAGTACGTATCCCATGATACCCTATGTCAGATACGTCATAAATGCTGCCAAGGCGGCCAAGTCCACTGATCCTACCTACCAACAACGTCTTGTCTATCTATCGGTATGTGTGCCAAACCTTTTTTCTTACTCGGTACACTTACGCGTTCGTTCGGCTTCGGCTCCTGCAGTCCGGCGGGGCAAATGCTTCTTCGCCCTTCTGGTACCTCAAGAGCAAGGGTTTGACGGAACGTGGTCTAGCCTCGTTGGGATATAGTAGGTGCATCGGTAATGCATGGTCAATAACTTCTGACAATCTGGGCACGATAGGCGACTTTATTGCCTTTGAGCCCGGCATGTTTAAAGGTACTGAGCGCGATAATCCGCGCATCGACGAATTGGCTCTTGGGCAAGTACTTGAATGCATACAACACGATACCTTGACTAGACATGTTTTATTTTAGATGCATCACTGGTGTACTCTCATATCTAACCTCGGCGCTTGAAATCCATGTACGCCCTGTTCATATCACATCTTATCGTAAAGGCCGCTTGCTAATCACGATTTTCGATCATCAGGTGGCTGATCTGGGCCGCGCAATCGTCAATGCCGGCCGGCTGGGTACTGCTGGCTTGCCTCCAGCAGTCAAGCCTTCTCCTGGGCCTGCACACGAGGGTACAGGCGCATATACGATCATAGGAAATTCGGGTGCGGTTGCTCTATCCAAGGAGAAGTAGTTCGAGCTTGACCATAACGCTCTCATCATTCTATGTACTGACAAGCTCAATGTTATACCAATGCTGTTGACAGGACTCGGACGAGACAAGATCAATTCGACATATTGCTCATACTTAAGAAGATTCAGTCCACTTCCTCCGGGTTCTCCTCTGGCTCGCCATCCTTCTCTTCCTGTTCTTCATCTCCTTCGACGTTCCTAAGCTCGTCATTCTGTTCCATCAGCACTGCACTCCTTACGGCCTTCGCATACTCCTTGATATTGTGATCTTCGCTTTCCATCAATGGTTTCAGCGCATCTGGTAGTCCACACGCTTCTCCAGCCGTCGCAGCAAGATTAAGCCCACTCAGTATCACACCGTCAGCGACATAAATGGTATAAAGCGCCTCTAGTACTAGCAGAGGATTCGAACCCGACCGTAGCATCTCAGCGAGGACCGGCAAAATGCCTCCTGCGATTATAAGCTGCTTCTCGTCCATCGAACTTTTGAGGTTCTGGATCAATCGAACAATTGCCTCTGGTGCCGACAGTGTCTTTCCAAACGCGGCATATGCTTCGGGTGTAAACTCGATTCGGTCAACGAGTGGGGCGTCTTTGAGCTCCTTGAGAAGTGCGAGCGCGTTGGGCACACGCTCAAACATGTCGCTTGGATCCTCCTTTGATTCGAGTACGGTGACTGCTCCTGCATTGATCGCCGCCCGAGAGCCTTCCGGAAAGTCCGTAATCAGGGAAACGAGTGAAGAGGTGGCTTTGCGAGATATGCTATAATCTTCTAACGGTATGATTTCGAGCAATGGTGCAATTCCGCCAGACTTGAGGAATTTGGCTTTCGACGCCGTAGATGCAAATAGGAGGGACTCCAGGTCGTCGAGAACGGTGGCTCTATTCGATTCTTCGCCTTCCTGGAGAACCTTGACGAGTGCCGGGTACACTTCATCCGATTGACCCAAGGATACCTTTGCTAACATGACGCCTTGACTGAGGTGCCGGAGGGCGGTCATGGCATACGGCAGCTGATCTTCGTTGGATATCATCTTGCCAATTGCTGAAAGGACTTCTGTTTCGGGGGACATGACGGCAAAAGATGCGACGGCGGGCATCTTTGTCAAAAATTCGGTAAACTCGTACGGCTCCTTTTCTTTGAACTCTGCTATACGGGAGGCAATATGCTCGGCGATGCTTGTATTGTCGGTGAATGGATCTAAGATTTGCGTGAGAGCGTCGCCGCATGATGGTTGGATATTGCCGTAGAAGTACACTTCGTCCGAGATGTCTCCATCTTTGCTCTCTGGAGCCTATTAACGAGCGAGGTCAGATGTCGGCATATGTACATATCATATAGTACTTGCCTTTTCTGCATCCCAGAACACGCCATTCCAGAGCCCTTCCATTAGCCCTGTGGTTTTCTTAAACTTGTCTCGAATATCCAAGCCCCTGGAATGCCTGGCCATCGCTTCGATCATTCCAGCCGCTACTATCGCCTCGTTCTCGGTCCCCTTCAGCATCTTGGACAGCTTTTCGGGCTTGACAGACTCCGTGACGAAGTCGATCGCAGGTTTGTACTTATACATATTTTGTCCATTGGGATGGCGATATGACATGATCTTTGTCAACCATTGCATCGCCAATGCTCGAATCAATGCGCGCGAATCGTCTAGAAAGTACACCATGGCCCCCTTGAATCCTTCGATCAAGTCCGGAACGTGCTGGAAGTCGGAGGAGAGGGACGAATCATGTGTGAGGGTTGTGAGGAGCTCAATTCCTGCGCGGCGGCTGAGTGGACTAGGGTTGAAGACTAGGTATTGGAGGTAGTCAAGGAGACCTCCGGCGAGGAGAGCGACGGTGCTGTATTGCTCTTCGACAATAGGAGTGAGCATATTGACGATCTTCATGTTCGCCAAACCCTCCTCAGACGGCTCCTCGATCACGACCTCGTCACCCGATTTCTTAGGTGCCAGCGCCTGAGCTGCCTCGTAACGCTTCCCCATCGCCACTCCAAATGCCTTGCAGAACTCTTTGTCAACACGCTTGATTTCATCGTCAGGATTATAGAACCCCCCGGTATCTTCTGGGTCCGTTGGCAAGACAAGCTCGCGAAGCACTTGCATAGTCGGCGAAATGTCCGCTGCGTGCTGGGTACATGGGAATTCGAGTAGCGTTACAAATCGCTCAACTTGTTCGGGAGTGGATATCCCTTTGCGAAGCTGGTCCCCTGGCTGGGCGATGCGCGCCGCGAGAGCGTCCCCGACGGCATCTAGTACCTCGTAGCTGGCGTCTCGTTTGCAAGACGCAAGGAAAAATGGGACATAATTATTGGACTGGCTTATCTTTTCCATTCCCTCGATTTCATACTCTTCGGCTGCTTGTAAGAGCTTGAAGAGGACAGTTGCTGCGCTTGGCCCCAGGTCTTTGGGGTCCGAAACTACCATCTTTTGAGCCTGGGCCACTAGCAGTTGTTGTAATGTTTGATCAGATTTAGAGAGAACAGCGAGCGCGCGAGGGGCAGACGAGCCGCTATATATGCCCTCGAGGTCGCAGATATGGGAGAGCTGCTCGAAAAGCGGGGAGATTGCTTGCCGCTCAACGAGAGCCTGCGCAAGCTCTTTGCACGAGGAGTCTTCCATAAGCTTGCATATGGCACTATAGGCGTCTTCGAGGCTTGCATTGGGTGACTCGAGGTCTAAAACCGATGCGGAGAAGGATCCGCGAAGAACGATAGTTAGTAGCGCGTCTAGCCCGCCCGCTTGAAGGAAAGCAGGAACCGCGCTCGGTTTGAGAGGTGCATTGGCGATATTACAGAGACCAGCAGCAAGGGCGCGTTGTTTCTTGGCAAGTTCTAAGGTCATGTCCTCAGCTAGGAGGTTTGGCGATTGTACATCCGAGAATGACTGAATCTGCTTTGAGAGCGCCTCCTGCACCAGACGGTTCGCTTCCCTGGCAGCAGGATCGGGACAGAGGAGCTCTGCCATTGTGTTTTGTGTAGCCTCGTCCTGTGCACGAAGGGCAAGGCTCTCGCTGGGATCCTCTCGGAAAGATGACAGTAGCAGTGATTCGACGAGAGGCATAAAGGCGAGCTTGGCTGGCGAGAAATTTCGTAACAGTTCGGTGACTGCCTCTACCTTGGAGCTAGCGAGATAGTAGTCTACTTCTGCCTCTTCATCTTCAGGAAGTTTAAGTAGATGTTTGAAAAAATTCGGCCTCGCGACGAGGATGTGTTGCTTCATGGATGTGATCCTGTTCTTGGAACTCGTATATTCTGCGTCCTCTTCCCTTTTTTCTTCGTCTTCGTCTTGGACCGCGGGCTCATCCAGCTCTGTTGTGCGTTGATTTAGAGACACAAAAAGTGAGGTACACAGGTAAATATATGCGTACCTATCATTGATTTTAAGGATACTAGGGCTTCTTGAACCCCATCATCTGTAGATTCCGTCGCAAAAACTACATCTAGGAGCTCATGAAGAGTTTGAATATCAGATTCGTTAAGTATGCTGGCCATCAGAAATGTGAAGGCCAATTGATCGCGCGTAGCTTGTAGTCTTTCAGCACAGAGCGGGGTGAGCCGTGATTGATAATACACCCACAAGACATACCTTTTATACCAGCCAGGGGCACAGCATTAGCATCGACGACTAACTCTGAATAATTACCATGGATGCGTCGCGATGTCCCCATTAGCTTAGCCTGCTAGACATTTTCGCTTGGCAGGCACATAGACGCCCTGTGTGCCTCCTCCCATTCACTACCCATCTCTATCGGTATAGGCAGTGCACTCCTGTCCTGCCATTTTTCGGTTGCCTAGTAGTCTTTTTAGATAAGAGCGTGGGTATTCCATATGCAATAGAAAAGAGAACATAAGTGAGCTAATATACAATGTCATATGGGTATCTTTGGAGTGTATAGTCCAAAAGTCCAAGTGGGTCTACGGTTAAGACCATAAAATAGGGCTCGGTACGAGTGTCGACTATGTCCGTTCGAATTAAGGATGAGCACGACGCCGAAATACCCTACTATTCCGCGCCTTCGGAGATTCTTCATTTGAAACCGACGGTGATACCGACTTCCCCCATAGAAATCGAGCAGCCTGTTTATATTCGGTTGTATCCTGGTTGCTTGCTGCAAGCAAGCGTGGTACCTCGAGGGGTGATATCTGCGCAGCTCCTAGGTTGGGGTCGGGCGACGGTGCGCAGTTGACTGCAACAAGCGCCACGAAAAGCATCAAAGCCCACGATATGTGCATGAATGCGAGTAAAGATAGTCTTGTGTAAACATTATGGTAAATTCACGCCTATGAAATACCGTCTAGCATATAACACTTACCTGTGGTGAGCAAGTTCTATGCAGGCGAGGGTGGTCCAAATCTCCATCACCCGCCCAACCGCTTCGTATAAGTAGGCCCCAAAGAAGCAACTAACAGTATGTTCCGCCGACGACACAATGAAATCTTAGGCGTTGGTTACTGGGTGTTATCCGCGCTTTGCTTTGTCTCTGGTTTCCAAATTGGTCAAGGGTGTCTCAGGCGCCGTCGCTAGGACCCATGACGGATGTCGCCAAACTGTCGTTGGCAAGCCATTGGAAGCAACATCGTGCGGCAAACGTGGATGTTCAAGCAATCCCACCTGACCAGGGTGCTGTTTTAATGGCACTGGCACTGGTAGTGGCCAATTTTGGTGATTATATGCACAAAATTTGAATTTCATTTATATCACCGTTGATGACAGGCATATATATATATGCGCGTGAGTATGTTTCTGTGGATGCTTTACTGCAGATATTGACAAGTTAGGTGCGACATAATAGTGCATTATTAGGCGATGTGGGCGCAACATTTGCATGATCATGAGCGACGAGATAGCAACAAAGCTGATTCTAATAAATATAGAAACTAATATTACCTCTTGTTGACATCCCAATCTAAACGAAAAAAAAGTTTAACCAGAAGATAGATAATGTTTCAATTGCCTGAAATGCTATCTCCTTTCTGCTGCAAGAGCAATCTCACGGCCTTTAGTTCCTCCGATTGGACTCTGATAATTTCAGCCAATTGGTCTATTTGTCTACTCAGCGCCTGCTGATTTTCAGCGAGCTTAAGATTCGACAGATCTCTCGTCGTGATGCCGCGATCGCTGACCGTGGGGCCACCTTCGTCGTCCACTTGTACATAGCTGTCGGATCTTGTCCGAGTAAAGGGACGGGCTCGAGATATTATGGGAGTATCGTTCAGGTGCCGCCTAGCTTCCGCTACTGCTTCATCGTCACCCCGAAGCTATAGAGGTGGTTGGCGGTAAGCAATATAAAATAAAA
>JAYRCO010000259.1:0-34657 GCA_037042815.1 Ceratobasidium papillatum | reverse complement strand
AGCCCCTATCCGGTACTTGATCGGGGCTTGCCGTCTTTCGTGGCCGTGACCACCCTTTCTCATCACATCGTTGCATGTCCTTGTTCTATGTAAGTTGTATCATATATAGTCGAAATGCTCTACCCGTTGGCTAACGCGATTTGCATTCTACTCAGCGCAACTACAGGCAAGGCCAGTCTATGGCCAAGCCCCCAATCTTGCCGCCTTTCGCGCTCACCTTGGTCCACTGGTATACCAATATGGTCGACCACACGGCTCTTACACTCGGGTTCGTCTTTGTTTATGCTCATGTATGCGTAGCGCACTGTGACTGATATGGTTCTGTCAGATCGGCCGTCCATCCTCAAAACAACCGAAGACAAATGCCTCGGTTCTCATTCATCTCTCGTCTGCTATGTCTGATCTTGTTATGTTTCCTCTCTTTCAGTTTCTTCTCCTGCGCGCTTCCTCTGTACCTGTCCCTTCTACATACTGTGACAGACATCAGCCCCTACCCTCTCCAACCGGTACGTCTCGTGTCATACCCTGCTATATAGGTTACTGACCTACCTCTAGCACTCTTCACCGTTAGCGCACAGCTCGGCCGTATTCCAGCCGGCGGTCCATGGTCTGCCCGCATCCTGCGTTACCCAGTGTAGCTGCCTTCGTGATCAGCGCGACCTGGACCAATTGGTTTGGATTGGATAAGACGCCGTACCAGTCCCCGACCGTCAAGAACGTACCAGACTTGAGCTCGGCCGACGCTGGGAGCTCCCAGTAGGTCGAGTAGTCGAGCCTAGTGTACGCGGTCGGGCTTGTTGGCGCCGAGCTGCAGTTCGAGCAGGACGATGAGAGTCGACTGCTGGGTCATGCGTCTATCGAAAGATGGGCTGCGCTGAAGTGACCTGGGGTGGCTTTGTACGCCTGCCGAACGTGCGTTTGGGCTGATGGAGGTCTTGTCGCAGCCGTAGTGCTCGGCGAGATTGTCACGCGTCGATCTGCGAAAGCGGACTGACTGCCTGAAGTGACAAGCAAATACGGAGCGGGGAAGGGCAAGCAAATGTCGATGTAACGTCTTAAGCCACTTAAATGCCAGTCTGTGCTTCGTGAATAGTAAGTAATTCATTGATGCCAGCCTTCGTACTAACGGCTTCGATGACACAGGACTGTATAGCGCTCAACCTTGAATACGCGAAGCCGGACTGTTCAATTTTTGACTTGTATTCTCTTTTATAATCGTAACCAAGTCCATATCAGTCTACAATCAACTCAAACTCAGTGTGATAAATCAAAAACTAATCCAGCATAGGATGCGGTTGCAGGCGCTATCTATATAAAATGCCTACTCATGAGCGACGCTAGCCTCGTTTCTCTCCTTCACTTCCGTTTCCAGTTTGCACCATGTCAGTTCGTATTTTCAGAGTTGGATGAGTGTCCCTCGTAACTTTTCTTCTCATAATGCATGTCAGCATTGCCATATCTGTTTGACACAGCGGCGTCGGTCAAGGCGTAGCATACTTCGACGGTATTTTTAGATGATAGTATAGCTATATGCGCCGGCCCGCTCTTCTCTTCTCTTTGACGAAGATCTGCTATTTCTACTTCGGTATTTTGATCTAGCAGTATTGTACTCGTAGGCAAATACATAGGCATTTGGGGCGAGCGTCCTTCAATGGATGTCAACAAAGCATTTCCAAATCAAGCCCAGTCCTGATCGGATTGCATAATGTGATTGGCTCGGGATTATTGAGCTATGGCCCGCCTTCGACCGAACTCCTACGACCACAATGACATATGTCCCGAGCTCACACACGCACCCGCCGACAGCAGAGGTATCAATAGAAGTCGTAGAAAACACCCCCGCCGAGGAGAAAGAAGAGAACATACCCACTTCCAGCAAACCTAACCCTGATGCCGCCCAGCTGTTGCTTAGTCCAAAGCAAGTGGCCGATGAACGCCCGGATGGGACACAAACGTTCTTCGGTGCAGGAGGTGCCATGTAAGCCATCTTTTATGCCAGCTAATTATAGCACGACTGATTTATATCGGCGGCCATAGCCTGAAGGAGTTTGATAAGTCGCGAGTCGGCAGCAGGCGACCTTCCAGGCCATCGTCTCCTCCAACGGATCTCGGTCCTCCACCAGTGGTAGGGATTGGAGGCAAAGGTGAGTGTATTGAACTAGATGTATTTACTCGAGTCTTGATGATGGCTCTAGTTTCTAAACCGGATTACTCGGAATTGAAGATTGTAGTTGCAATGGTTGGGCTGCCCGCTCGAGGAAAATCTTATCTAAGTAATAAGCTCACCCGATACTTGAGGGTAAGTGTTTTGTCGAAGACCTGAGTATATGACTCACAAGATGAATTCATCAGTGGTTGGAGTATTCCGTCGAGGTATGCCCTACCATAATACTGATCTTGAGTTACAATATCTCATGTCAATTATGAACAGGTTTTTAACGTCGGGCAACTCAGGAGGAGCAAAGCTCGAGCTAAGAGGGAGAAGTATGTGTTGTTTGCAATCCGAACTTTCTTTCAACTGATCAACTAACTGGTATCATCAGGAGTGGAGTAACGGAAGATCATACTGCTTCATACTTCAGCCACTCGGATGACAAGGCATCACAATTGCGAGAAGCTCTAGCAGAAGAGTGCCTCGAAAGTTTGATATCTTGGCTGAGGCAAGGTGGGAACGTGGCTATACATGGTAAGTACACTCTGCACCACATAGACATTGTAGCTGAGCTAGCTTCATAGACGCGACAAATAGCACTCAGGCACGAAGGTCGGTATTGTTGTTACTTTTAGCGGCTTATATTTACAAAACTTGATCGATAGGGAAAAGATTGCAGCCCGGGTTGCAAAAGAGCCCGACCTAGCTGTCCTCTTCTTAGAGAGTTTCTGTGACGACCCGGAAGTCATTGCTGCGAATGTTGCTCTTAAAGTATCCGCAGGAGATCCCGACTACGCACATATGTCCAGGGAAGATGCCGAACGAGACTTCCGGAGCAGGATCAAGCAATACGAGGCCGTCTACCAGTCGCTTACGGAACCTCATCTCAGTTATGTTAAGATCATCAATGTAGGAAGCCAGGTACAGATGAACAAGATCCATGGGTATCTACAATCCCGGATCGGGTTCTATCTTATGAACTTGCACTTGAAACCAAGGAGCATATTTATGTCACGGGTGAGTTCTGGCCGCTCCTCTACTCGGCGCGCTATTGATTGGGCTGCGTGAAGCATGGAGAAAGCCAGTTTAATGTAGAAGGGAAGATTGGAGGAGATGCACCACTGTCTGTAAGAGGTAGGCAGTATGCGTCGGCCTTGCCTGGTCTCGTCAAGGACAACATCGGAGATTCAGAATTAACGGTAAGCCCCCTCTAAGTTGTACGCATATATAGATACTGAGTTATCCTTGGTACCACAGGTTTGGACTTCGACTCTTCAACGAACCATTGAAACGGCAGCTCAGCTTCCTTATACCAAGTTGACGTGGAAGTCCTTGGATGAGCTAGATGCTGGGGTGTGTGATGGCATGACGTACGAAGAGATTGAGGTGCGAAACTTCTTTGCGATAAGGGCTTGAGGTTAACTTGAGACGTTAGGCTAAATATCCAGAAGACTTCGAGGCTCGAGACGATGACAAGTTTAACTACCGCTATAGGGGTGGGTTGTATCTTGTCCTTGAACCTCCATTGAAATTGACCACGGAGCTCAAGGCGGGGAATCGTATCGTGATGTGGTGGTACGACTGGAACCCGTTATTATGGAGCTGGAGCGACAGGACAACGTTCTGGTTATTGGACACCAAGCTATCATCCGTTGTCTGTAAGCTGAAGGTCTTACATCTACCATATCCAGGTCCTAATAGCGTTTGCGTAGATATGCATACTTCCATAACCTTTCCCAGGAAGAGCTCCCTTATATCAACATTCCTTTACATACAGTTATCAAGCTCACACCCAAAGCGTACGGTTGCGACGAAGAAAGGTTAGTACTTTCCCCAGATAGGTTCGATCTTGCAACGCATACACTGACACACGACTAGGTATACTCTACCAATTGGCGCCGTTTCGACCCATAGACCCAAACCGAAGCCGAGTGTGGCAAAGTCACCACCGCCAAAGTCCAAGCCGGCGGATGAATCGACCAAGCGTGATTATTACGGGAACTTTCAGACCTGAGGAGGGAAGCCTAAGCCTCGGGGATACTAGAGAATCAATGTACATGTTAATAGAAAAGACACCACACTGAATAAGTCCCACAATCTAAAGAATGACCGCCTTGTTGTAGCGACTCTGTAATATAGGATAAGTTATGTGACATCCGTTGATGGCCGCAAAACTGAAGCGACCCAGGTTCGAACTGAGGACCGTCTGTGCACATACGCAGATGTTAGACAGACGTGATAACCAACTACACCATCGCTCCTGACGTTTATGAAATTTCAAATTGCCTGATTGTGCTTTGGCCATCATGTGCAGACCCAAAGCCAACCTTGGCTGCAGCCAAAAGAACCTTCTTCACCTCAAATGCGGCCTGCAAGAGCTCACAGATTTCTCCCGAGCTTGCATCTGGCACGCTTTATCCGAGCGCGTGCTCGTTCTGATCCAGCCTTAGCCGGAAGCTCTATTCTCGTTGGCCCTCCTGACTCAGTTTCTAATATTCGACCTGTGTTACGCGGGTCCGTATCAAAAGACGGAACACAAATAGCGCATCCATATTCTCTTTCTGAGTTCTCGCGTAGCGAGGTTGTGGGATATTCGGCCTCTGCCCTCCATGAACGGCATCTAGAAACGTTGAATCATTCATTTTGGACCGATGTATGTTTTCTCATATCTTGACAGCATCTCCTTCTCAGCCACAACGATATTTCAGGTGAACACTCGGTTTAACGCTGCTCGCCAAGAGCTCCTTGATTCACATCCACCAGCCAAATCACCCGAAGAAGTGGCGGCAAGAGATGTCGCGCTCGAAACCAAACTAGCTGCATTCTACCGCGCGTGGCTCTCAGCGGAAGACTCGAGGTTTCGGGCATACACTCTACAATATTATGCTGAGCAGGCCCGTGGTATTTGGCTAGCTTTTCGCTCGTATTGGTCAAGATAGTACAGGAAAGCAGAATAATAGCAATAGTGATTATGCCTTGGTTACACGCCTGACAGCCTCCGCATACCACTCATCTACGTCGCCAACTTCCAACAGTCGGCGGAGTGAGATATGCTCCAGCTCGAGGTCGCTCATCAACAACTCTATTGAATGAGCAGGAAGGTCTGGGAAACGGTTCCCCAAAGCCGTGCTTGTGGGTATGACGGAGGCTTGAGAAGGTGGAATGAGCAACTTTTCGGAGAGTTCTTCTGCAATGTGTTCCAATAGACGCCACACTGCGGTTTGTTGGATGTTCCGCCAGATTTGTTCGTCAGTCTGGGAAGTTTGATCGCGAACTTGCACCCAGCTGTAGGTGGAGCATTAGTAGATATATCTACGTAACGGAATAGTTCAACTTACTCATCAACGATCCATGCCCTCCTCCACAAAGTTCTTAACGCATCTTCATCCTATATCAAGTCTTAGTAGATTTTACAAACAGTAGACGGATTGAACTAACCGGCATACGATCGAGAACCGAGGCGGCATCCGTAAGTGAGGCGTAGTTTGGTTTGCTCACTCGTAAAGTCATCACGTCTACCATATCGTAGGTTGAGAGCACGTTCCTCTGCAGCAATTGTTTTGCTAATCGCTTAAAGAGCTATATAAACTAATTAGTATAGTTATTTCCTTGGTGAAAGGCTGTGATTTACTGCGACACTTGCTTCCTCCACAGACTCGGGGACCAGGTACTGGGAAAGAATATCGGCCTGTGTATCAATTGAAGGGCGGCCGCGAACGCCAGATTCCTCGACTATCTGTTCAAATTCTGCTCGCATCTCGTCTTGAACTTCGATTACGTCCAAATGATCGTCGTAGGCTGAACCCAAACGATGTTAGCGAACACACTAATAGATCATAATCGGATCTACGTACTTTGCAGTTCTCCTTGTACTTCTTGAGAACTGAATTGTTCGTGGTCTGTCTCTGCCACGGTAGATAGCTTGGCCAAGCTAACCAGGAGCTATGAAAAGTATGTTAGTTAAGATTACAGGCCACTCGTGTAGTCTAAATACCTTTAGAGCGTCGACTTTGGTTTCGCTGTTCACTTCCTCGGCAAGAGTAGTTGTCGAGCTGTGGAAATCGCCGATTGCAACATCGTGCAACCAAGAGATGCGCGGGTAGTCGGTGCTCTTGAGGAATCCTTGAAGTAGCGGGTAATATATTTGATCTTGGAGCAGCAGAATCTGCAGTTTCCCTATGAGAGAGTTAGACTTAAGTGTAAAGGGCAAATACGATGGGCTTACCGTGCTCAACATACCACTGGTACAGTTCACTAGCAAAGTCTTGTTGATAGAGCTCAAGGTAGTTTTGTGTCCTCAGATCACTCGCAAGCTTGCTGTCGTTGCACAGTTCGGCCAAGCTACGGAAGTCCCGGTACTGTTCTGCAAGGCGGAATGCTTCTTCACCTTGGTCATAAATCGCTGCGTGTACTCTATAATTAGCAAAAGCAAAGATGGGCGATAAGGAGCACCTACCAAGGTTTCGTAGCATGGACGGCCTGTAGTTGGCAAACTGCTGGTCTAGCGCAGCGGCTTCCTTCTTGTCTTCAGCCGATGCGTTATGCCTAGACCAACAATCAATATCCAATCGACTTTGGCTGGAGAGTCTATTTACCTTTGCAAGTACAACAGCCTCTCCTGGTATCCAGCGAACAAATACTTAGCCAGAGTCTGCAATTGCCCCTTGAGATCATTCTGAATTGCGCGCTCTGCAGGAACCGTCTTGAGAGCGTTACCCAGGTCCCTAGTGCGGTCACCCAACATGCGGCCAGTGTGCGTAAACAAGTCTTGCATCGATTCAAGCACGTCCGGCTCGCTTGTCCATGGAACCATGCTTGGTTGCGTGCTCTCAAGACCATAAAAGCCGAGGTTACGTTGTCGGAATGTATCCACGGTGCCATAGATCAACTATTCAAAGATTCTGTAGTTAGAGACGGAACATGCTGACGTAGCGTGTACATACCAGCACGATTTGGTTGGCCGCGCGCAAAAGATCGACTTGGTTTGAGAGACCGCCTTGATAGTTCTCGTCCACAATCTCATCGGCGTTGCGTATCATGAGACCCAATGCTTCAAGCTACAAAAACGGTGAGCAAACTCGAGGTCTATTAGAACGAGACCACGTACGTGATGTTTGAAAAACGCCCGAACAGGTCCTTCCTCAACAGGCGCATGAGTCTCAGCCATATAACGATCAATTGCCTCGGCAAGTAGAGATTTTTGGTGTTGGCCCGAGTGTTCACTGAAGGTTCGTTAGCTCTAGTTGAGGCTATGATTGGATTTCAGACACACTTTTCGTATTGCCAAAGAGTGCTAGCTGCGCACAACTTTTCAGCATCAGCGGCGAGCGCTTGTCTGCTGAAGTCAGACATCTAACGAATGACAAGTTAGTCAATTCTACACGAGAAAGGGGGATGAATTACTCACGTGTAAAGTCACTCGGTCCTCGTTCAGGAAAACCATGAGTGCTTGCAACTGCTTGAGTCGCTGCTCGATATGTGAGCTCAAGTCCATGGCATGTCGAGATTCGCTAAATTCTGAGAAGAGAGTAAACCCATATGATTGTAGGCTCCTGTTTGAAGCACTTACGAGAAGCCAGGATATCACGACTCAGCCCAACAGCAGCTCCGCCAAGGTCAGCTTCCTTCAACTCAGGATCAAGTCGGAATATGAAGGGATTCTAAATCGCGGAGATGTTAAATAATTCGGCGAGCAAGTGAGCAGACAATACATACGTCTTGTCCGAAACGTATAGCCTGCTCCATAACTGCCCTTAATTGATTCGTCTTCGTCCTGTACGAGATGTTGTTTATTAGGTCGAACTCCAATCTAGAGAGAGAGAGACTTACGGGCCATCTACGCGCTTAATTTTCGTAAGGTCCAGGTGGACAGTCAACTGGCCGGCGGTAGCAGTCATCAAGAGCAACTCAGACGTAGTGGGATTCGGCGTCTGCTTGTCCATAACCCCATAACCGAGCGTACGGTTCCATATTCGCTCTTTAAAGAGTAGATGCGTTTTGAACGTCGACCCTACACATTGTGTTCCCCACGTTAGCTAGAAGCTTAGGCATGAAAGAATTAATCAACGCACCTGTGTTCAAGGATTGCAGTGTCAAAGCATCCACGAATTGAACAAACGCGACGTTTCCGTTGTCAATGAGAGCAAGTTTAGGATTTGACGCTGGGCGCGGGTCTCGAGCCTATTCGTCCCATGGTCAATAGATATCTATGAACGAGAATATAGTAGGCACTTACACCCTCATACGGGACTTTTTCGGCGGGTCCAGAGACCAAGCTATCGCCAGAGGGGGCAAATGAAGCGATTGCATAGGTTCGATCAGGGGTGGCATTGGTCGCTGCTAGTTCGCCTGGCAAGATATACGAGAAAAGAATGAGTGCTTGGTCATTGCTGCAGGTATATCAGTTAGCCATCGATGCAAATGCCATGTCAAGGTTGCAACACACCTTTGCATTTTAAGGTCGTGAAGCTCGATATCCAATTCGGGATGCTCTGAGCTTTCCTGGTCATCTGGTATGATGTCGCCGTCTAGAGGTGTGCGAATATCATATTCAACCGACAACTACCTTGTTATTAGCACATAGCTTGCGGTGTTGCGACACAAATCTCGATTACATACCTGCTCCCAACCATCTCCAATCGTCCACTTTTGCAATGTCCTCTCAGTCAAAGCCCATATATTTTTGCTCCGCGCTTGTCGGTTTTCAGAAACAGTTTCTGCAATTGCAGCTACTGAGCCGCCATTCATACCCCCAGCGGACCTTCCAAAGAATCGAGAGAACGAAAACAGTCCTTGTTGTTGAGAAAACGGAGCGACTGCAATGTGCGCCTTGCCACCAGGTGAAGACAAAGCCATGCGGAGCAACCGACCAGAAGTGGTGCCCAAGATATAGAACGCAGCCTAGAATAGTAGAGGCTAAGCACAGGAGGACAACGACATAACTGGAGCTACTTACCTCGCTTCTATACGTCGTTGAGACATACTCACTCGAGGAAAGTGGTACAGAGCTCGAGTAGAATTGTTCGGCACCAGCAAGTCCAGCGTTAATGCTCTCCCATAGACGAATTTCTCCCGTGGAGGCTATCATAATCAGACCAGGCTCGCGACTAGATCCATACGGTATAAGTGATACGTTAGGGAGCATCAAGTGGGATGCAGATCTAGTACTAGCTTGTTGTCGAGGAGTAGGGAATATGTAGCATGTAGGGGAACCGTGGCCTCGCTATACGGACAGATTAGCTTACGGTAAACCTATAAACAACCAACACACCTTGGTCGGATTCCAGACGTAGCAAGTGTCATAGGTGACCAGAAACGCGTATCCAGTTGTGGGGTCAACCAGGCCGGTTGATGCGTTTCTGTTGGACTCTATGTTTGCATCTCAGCTATCATCATAGGGATTAACGTTAGCAAAATACCACTCACCAGAGCTATCCAACTTTGTCCTCACTTCCGCCGGAAAGTGGCCACCAAACATAACAGTCAACTCTGGAGTCTTCACATACGTCGCATTTCCACCAGCCTCCGACGCCGTCACTGTAGCAAAAGACGCCTCCGACGCCATATCCTGGTCTTCAACTGAAGGCGAAGCATGTCCATACGACCCACGTAGAGCAGGAGTAGTAAGTCGAGAAGTGCTCGCACGTATAGCAGCGCTTGTTCGACGAGTTCCTTGTGTTTGTCGTACAGGCTGGGCTGCGCGCCGAGCTCTAATAGAAGAAGGCGCAGGCGATGCAAACATGACTTGAAACGAGCTAGGAAATACAAGGCAGTCGAGGTTGAGCGCGACTGATCACGTGGTATTGACAATCATGTAATGCTACTGGCTAGTTCCTTCCCGCTCTTGTAGTGCTCCTGCTCGTGTTCTATCTCTCTTTCGCTTCGATTTTGACATGTTCATAACCAGTTGTTCGGGCTGTTGAGATGCTCAGCAAAAACGTAGCACATTTATTCCTTTCTCATACCTCCAATATTTTTTGGTAGAATTCTTCACAAATATGCCAGTTTGCTAGTGCTTGTTCTGCTGCAAACTCTCGTGCAACTACCCTAAATATAGCATTAGAAGACGGATTGAAGAAGTAAATTTCTCTATACTTTTGAATTGACATTGCTGTTCCAAGAATCTCAGTGTCGTAGTCCTCCGGCCCACGTATGACGGTGATAACTGTCGTGTTTAGGTGAGTCAGCCAAAGAGCAAGCAAAAAAAAAAAAAAGAGCTGTTTAAAGATCGTACAGTGAAACTTGAACTCTTGTATATCTGTACCATGTGTAGAAACCCAAGACTCTGAGAATCGCGAGGCTCTTCCTAGGGCTACCAACTCTAAATCCTGTTCTCGAAGGATCTGATAGTGTATCATCCTTCGCATGCACCCTCTAGTAGACCGACTCCGACCATCCCCAAGCGCATTTCCAGCTATTGAGTCACGATGTTCAACTCGCGAGTAGCATTTAAGCATATGCAATACTTACCTTTCTTGCCCTTGGCAGCTATTGCAGCAGCTTCATTCGTATCTTCAACGTTTGAGATATCTCCAGACGTCTCCCAAGCAGCTACAACAGGCACCACGAGTGGAACAATTGTATCTGTTACACCTTGACTCCCCTGACGTCGGGAAATTTCAGCCATCGCCTCGCAGAAATTTGATTCCATCTCAACCGCCGAGTTTCCTGGAGCAGGGGTGACCAACGCCTGGTTTGATGGAGAGAGTTGCTTCCACCAGGAAGCAAGCTGCTCAGACGAAAGGAGTCGACCACAGCGGGCCTATACCACAAGATCAAGCAACCCATACCGCATTTACTCAAAATACACACCTCAAGCTCTGGGCGTCGCGCATTAGGTAACCTCACAAAAAGCATCTTCGATACCGCAAACTTGACAATTGCCTTTCCTTGCAGCGCCTTAGACGACATAGCAAACATCGTCTCTCGTATCGAAGGTAACTTGCGCCATGTTTCCTTCTCTAGCACCTCCCTAGCCATATCTGAACCCGTAAACCTCACGGATTTCTGCACCCTCGGTGCCGATTTTCGCCAATTCGACATCATGGTTGTAGAAAGGACGAGGCGGAAGAAGACAGAGATGATCGACGAGCAGTTTATTACTCACCTGATCAGCGCTTGGGGTGGCAAGGGTAAACGCCAATTTTGGGAAACAGATCCATTGTGGCCGATATGCATCGTACGTTACATTCAGCATGACATATAAGAGAAATGCAATGTGTAGTGGATAGGGGATTGGTAATGACAAATATCTACTACGAACAGTTAAACGAAATTAAACACTATGTTAAATGCAAATATACACACCTAATCAACTAGTGGCTCTCCTTCTTGGCCTTCGACTTTTTGTTTCCAATGCTCCCCAATACCAATCCACCAATCACAATCCCACCAAGGACATACAACCCCCTCTGTTCCTCCTCATTCAACTCTCTCTGCGCATCCTTCGCGTTCGTCGAATCCTTCTCGATCTTGGGCACAGAGATACCAGCAACAGCAGGTTCGAGCACCTCCCTAATCGCCTCGCCCGACTGTTTAAAGTCAAAGCTAATCGGGACTCCAAGTTCAGTGAGCAGCCCCTTGAGGCTAAAGGTCGATCCACCGCCTTGACCGTCGCTTTTGGGAGTCTCGATCGCGTGAGCATCGACAGCTTCATGGATCGCGTGCGAAGGTCCTCCGCCAATATGCGTAGCAGCCGACGCAACGGTCACGACCTTAGGCGTACTGATAGGGGTCTCTTGTGGAGGAGATGCAGACTCGGAAGGGGGAGAATCGAACTTTTGAGCTAAAAATGGCTGCAGACAAGGATTAACGATCCAAGTATTTGGGAGCATGAGATCGTATTTAGGCTTACAATAACCGGTCCCTCGTCATACGGTTCTGGTGTCTCGGGTATCTTGACGTCCAAGTTACGAGAGAAACGAGGCTTGAATTTACCGTCGATATCTGCCTGAACAATGCTACTCGAAGAGATCCAGCGATGCCTTGCAGATCCAGAGGGCAAGGAAGCGGGTAAAGCCGGCTGCTCGCTGCTCTGCGAGTGCGCAACAATCCGCTCAATTAGCTTAGTCTTAGATCCTCCCCTATATAATAGCTTTAAGCCAGCATAACAAGTAATTGACCCAACCTACTCACGTTACAAGTCCTCGCCTCTTTGCCTCAGACCTCAGTTGAGCAACTGTTTGCACTTGCAATTGCTCAGAGGTCTTAGTGAACAAGACAGTCGATGCCAGCGACCTTTGTTGAATGCGAGAAACACGAATAGCCGTGCGTAAAGCTGGGGCAAGCATAGTGGATAAAGTTGGTGGTAGGGAACCCGAAGCCTGAAGATCAGGAAATTTGGGTTATGGATTAGGTAACCATTTCATGATACCAACAAGATATCCTTGACAAAACGATAAATTATGGGAACCCCTTACTGTACACACCAAAACCCCTCGAACACAAAACCTATGACTATTTCAAGGCTTTCCATACGCCAACTCCAATCTCAAGGAGTTGTAGCTCCTCATCCGCTCCGTCCGTCAACGCCTTGTCCGCCGCAGCAAACGCAAGCGCACAAGCAGTCTTTTGCTTTGAGGTAATCGTATTGTGTAGTATGACGATGTCGTGCAGCTAAGTATGACGCAGTTAGCACAAAAGCCTCGTCACAAGTTATGACGTACCTGAGACAGTAGCTGAGCGGTGCTGTATCCCTGCTGCATAATCTTCCGAACCTCACTTCGTATACCATCGAAATCCTTTACAGCTGAAACCAACGAGCCACATCAGTAAACGGTCTCAGTCCGACAAACTATGTATACGCACTATCAACATCCATGCCCTCATCCGCAACCTCCACACCAATTGCAGAAGCAAATCGATTTATAACGCTGTCTGGAACAACGCCTGCGATTTCTTGAATATCCGAGGCATGAATAGCACCTGGGGGGTCTTGAGACGCAGAAAGGCGCGCAGCTGACTGCAAGTATGTGATTGACCGTCGTAAGTCACCTTCCGATGTAGAAATAAGTGCAGTCACGGCCTGGCCAAAGCCTTTCAATCTCCCGGTGTTCAAATAAAAGAAAAACACTCACATCCGCATCAATGTTCACTTTCTCGGTAGAAACAATATGTTCAAGCCTCAAACGCGTCGAGCTCGAGTCCAAAGGATGAAAACGGAACTTGGAGCAACGAGAAGCAAGAGGTTCTATGATCCTAAACAATTGAAACATTAGAGAATGCAAATGCTGAAAGGCCACATTCAACTCACCTCGTAACATAATTGCACACCAAACAAAACCGAGTAACTCGTGCATAGTTCTCCATGATCCGTCGCAACGCACCCTGTGCATCCTGCGTCATCGAGTCCGCTTCGTCCAGAATAATGATTTTATATGGCGGGCAAGGATATTGCGAATTGACGTCGGCCGCTCGTGGTGTTTGACGCGCAAAGTTCTTGATTTTGTCTCGAACGATTGAGATACCTCGTTCGTCCGAGGCGTTTAGTTCAAGGACGCGGTTTCGAAAGTGGTCAGGCCTGATAACAGAACGTCACTAGACGCTCTTTATAGTAGAAACGAAAGGACTTACCCAAAAAGTTGACGAGATAGCGCGAGTATAGTACTAGTTTTCCCAGTTCCAGGCGGTCCATAAAACAACATATGCGGCAGCTAAGCCAAGCTCGTCAGAGATTCACAAGCCACAGTCATTGTTCTCACATTCGTTGAGGTCAAAGTCTTTCGTAAAACAGCCACCGCGTGCTCTTGAGCCGAGATATCATCGATCGTCTGAGGGCGACTAGGTCGGGAGTCAGACAATGGGTCCACAATTCTAACCAAACACTCACTATTTTTCAACCCAAGGCTGAGTGGCCGGGTCAACCGCAGGCTTTTGAGGGGCTCTACTAGCAGCACCTTTGAGAAACATAGACATTTTGATGTGGCGAGGAAGAGCAGCGAACGCGACGCACGTGACCGCGCGTCTGGGCGCTTACAGTCATCACTCGCGAGCCGATTGATGCATGAGTCAACTTGCTTTCATCCCCTCATCTCAACGTCACAAGCAAAAGTAAGTGATTGACAAGTAAGACAACATCGCGGACAAATTATTGATTAATTTTCTGATAGTGGCTGATAACACTCTGTCGCCACACGCTGTATGCGTATATTGCGGCGCATCGCCAGGTACGAGCCCTGAATTTATGCAGGCCGCAACAGGTGCGTCAAAATTTGGACGTTCGGGAGTTGCATTTCGAGTTTAGACCTTATGCCTTGAATAGCTGTTGGTAAAGCGTTGGCCCTGGCCGGTATCGCCTTGGTCTATGGTGGAGGTCGGCGTGGGTTGATGGGAGGTACGGCGTTTGCGTGTGCTCAGGCAGGAGGAAAGGTTCTTGGTGTGATTCCACAAGCGATCAAGTCTAGCGGGGGAGAAGGTACGGGACCAACGGTGGCTAGTGCGAGCCCAGAGGACGAAGCCATTTGGTCAACTGTCGACAATGTCGTGGTTTCATCTATGCACGAGCGGAAGAAGCGAATGGCGATCGAAAGTGGCGCATTTATTGGTCTCCCTGGTGGATACGGTACTTTCGAAGAGGTGAGGACCAGCTCACATCAAGAAGTATCCCTTACAAGTGTTAAACCCATCAGGTCCTCGAGGTCGTTACGTGGAACCAGCTTGGTATTCATTTAAAACGTGAGCACGTTACGTCTGCACCCACATCTTTTGGTCGATCTAACTTGTCGGATAAGCTGTGGTTGTCTTAAATGTCCTAGGCTACTATGAGCCGCTTCGACAACTGGTCCAGTCCGGAACTCAAGCGGGGTTCATCAAGCCACAAAACGCATCTTTTGTCACGATTATCGACCCACCGGCTGATGGAGACTGGGGGAAAGCCGTTGTCGAAGCGCTGCGAACTTGGAAACCGGACGCCGGTGCTGGATACAAGTGGACTTGGTCCGAACAGGGGATGGCTGGAATCTAGAAGATGACTTATGATAGACACAATTGCCATATATGGTATAATCGCATAGCATTCGTCCGAATTGGGAAGTCTCGTGTGGGAAATGTCACACAGTCACCGAGGCCAGCGAAGCCCGGTATTCATCAAGTTGAGCAAAACAGGGGGTTCATTGTATTGTGCTGCACATGTACAAGGAGGATATAAAGACGTGGCAGGTGGGAGGACGAGGATGAAGCAGGGGACTAAACAGCTTGCCAGCGCAGTGCATTGCACGCCGGTCTACAGTGATCAGCGTGCGCTCGGTCAACTTGGGCTTACAATATGTCTGTTATCGACGATGACTAGCGCAGTTTGTATTGTTGTCGTTGCCAGAGGGGACGTTGCCGGCGTCCGAGGGTTGTGGACAGGTCCAGAAGCTTCCGGCAACGTGTCGTTCCGAGTCCTATAAACAAGATCAAACACGCACGGACCATGTCTTCGGGGTATATAAGAGGGGGCCCTCGGTTCGTAGTCGAGCCGCCCCCCGCCGTGATTTGCTTCCGACCTCAGCCGAGACCCTATCCGATCCGCTCCACTTTTTTACACCATGTCTAACACGATTACGATGCCGACTGCTGCCCGCCCGCTGCAGTATCCCGCCCCTGTGGTGCCGAATGCCAACCGCAGTGTGCGCCTCCCCGCTGCCAATGCTCCGGTTGGCCCGACGACGGCGGCCCCCTCCGCGTTCGCAATGCCTGCTGTTTCGGCGCCAACGCCCGCCGAGAAGCCGGCGTTGACGCTGGAGCAGCAGCATATTACTGCTGTCGATGGGATTGTTCCTACGCTGCAGTAAGTCATTGCGATCGTTGTCTTTGTGTGTGTTCCGTGGTGCGCTCAAGGCGCCGTGTTGTGGGGTCGGGATGTAGATAGATATAGTTAGGAATTCAAGATGCTGAACTGCTTACTCACTTTAGGAACATTGTCGCCACTGTCAATCTTGACTGTCGGCTTGACTTGAAAACAATTGCCCTGCACGCCCGAAACGCCGAGTACAACCCAAAGGTGTGTGTAGAACATCTCGTGTATTTTGATCTGACTGACACCTCGAGTGAAGCGTTTCGCTGCCGTGATCATGCGTATTCGTGACCCTAAGACGACTGCGCTCATCTTTGCATCGGGCAAGATGGTCGTGACTGGCGCCAAGTCTGAAGACGACTCCCGACTTGCTTCGCGCAAGTACGCTCGCATTGTTCAGAAACTTGGCTTCGATGCCAAATTCTCTGAGTTCAAAATCCAAAATATTGTTGGCAGTTGTGACGTTAAGTTCCCCATCCGTTTGGAGGGCCTTGCCTACAGCCACGGACAGTTCAGTTCTTACGAGCCCGAGGTATGTTGCTTTATTATTCTGACCCTCGCTCGCGTATGCTGACCTGGTTCCAGCTTTTCCCTGGTCTTATTTACCGCATGCTCAAGCCGAAGGTTGTGTTGTTGATCTTCGTTTCGGGCAAGATCGTGTTGACTGGTGCCAAGGTGTGTTACAAAGATCCTGGGTGGCTCGGGCCATGACTGATTTTTCCCTGTCTAGGTCCGCGAGGAAATTTACACCGCCTTCAACACAATCTACACTGTGCTTTGCGAGTTCCGGAAACCGTAGATGCGTCGCCTGTACATCATCGGACTATACTTCTCTTAGGTTACATACGTCTTGTCTTCCCGGTTATATTTCCGTTAATCTTCTGTTCGCTGTTCATGCCTCGCGCTCATCCAAGTGCTGGTTGGGTCTATGGTGCGACAGGAGGCGGTGCGCCTGGTCGATCCTAGTTTTCTGCTTCTTTTTTCTCGTATACTATCATTATGCCTCCTGCTTTGTGTTTACTTTCCGTCATTCGTACCAACACTGTATTAAATACCATTGCAATGAACCAGTCTTGCAACCAAGTGTCTGATTGATGGATTCGAGGCATCCGGATGTCGGAAATGGGCTCACCGAAAGTTCAAACCAAGTTGACGGCTGGTGATCAACTTCATATTCGATTCAGCTCTTGTCGACCCAATGCACAATCCTTATTTTCTCTGTATCGCTCACAGTAGTCGATTCGTTGCCCGAACGACTTCTTAACGGTGATTCATTACACAACCAACCACAAATCAATCAAGACTGTACGAAATCTAGCCTAAAATAATAAGTAAAAAGATATACAAAGGAACCGTTTTAACACGGGGGAGCTATTGATAAATACATTTGTAGCATCTCGATCGACGGGACGGAAGTATCATCCCAACGAGTGCGCATAGCGTGCTGCATTTGGATCGCAGCTCGTTGGGCGCCGTCTTTCGTGACTGCTACTACATCAAGCCCTAGTTTATTGGACCACCACTCTAATACACCTGACCCCTCAAAGTCCGGACGAGGAGTCCATTGTGGGAGCCTAGAAGCTGGATCCGAGTGTGCTTCAGCGCACTTCCGCCATTCAACATCTGGGCATCCGAGAACGGCCCGGTCAAGCTTGGGCATGAAGCACTCGATCTCGTCCAAGGTGCATCGCTGAAGCTCTAGGGGGGCGTTGGCGAGCGAAGGTATCAAGGAGATATGGAGAGAATTGAGATGGTCGCAACCTCCTTCAGATGACATTTTCCCAGCCCAGCATACCAAATTCGCCTTGAACTTCTCCCAATCTAGCTGCCCAGGGCACCAGACGGCAAGAACAGTGAGTTTCAAATGTCCGACAGCCAAGCCGACATTGGCGCAGTCCTTCATGTGCCGTGAAGTAAGGTTGATGGCAGATTCTGGGTCGAACGGGTTTGTGTTTAGGAGAAAGTGGAGGGATATGTGGTTGGGAGAAATTCCAGCCGGATGACAGTTTTCAGCGGGATTTTTAACGCAGTCAGAAGTTGAACTATGGCATAACACTTCTATCGGACGTCCCCGGCACAAGGGTAGAATCGACCGGCCAGAATAGCAGCAGCTAAACCTAGCAAGGAGAGGGAGGAATGCAGAATTCGCGGCTCGCTCGCATAGCTCTGCTATGAACGAGTCTTCGCAACTATAGTTTGGATATTTTGGCACGTCGGACGTCCAGTCGGTGTAAATGACAAACTCACGAAGCGAAGTTGTCATTTGTAGTACACGAACCAAGTATTCTGTAATAGTTAATCGCTTGCGTATGCCGCTCCAAGTATGTTTCCAAAGGACAGTTCGATTAACTGCCAACGTCAAAGTAGCTCCTAGCCTTTGGGCAATGTTGGAACTGCAGAATAGCTGAACTAGCTGAAGGGGAGCTTGTATACGGATATCTCGGTATAGAGCTCCGCCGAACGACTTGTGGAACCGCTTGTTCAATCGGATCATTTTGGCGCGAGTATCGGGCGATGAAAAGTTCATGATGAGATTCAAGATTTCTGCTGGTAATCTGTTAGCAGCAGCTCCATAAAGGGCTAGGTGATCTTGGGCATGAGTCAATTTGGAGCGGCGCGCTCTTGTGCGAGTCTCGACCGGCATATTGCTGCCCTAATAGAGGACAAGATGTGTTTGGTAGCTGTTCGACGAGAAGAGGCGCTTTGACAGTCATACAAAGTTACAACGAGTGTTTATGGGGGTTGGCGCGGAACGATATATTCTAGCCGAACGTGGATTTATTTACGTTGATGTAGTAATGGAGCCGCAAGATGTTGCATAGTGTGTGATGTGGCGGTAGTGGTTGATCTTCAGGTTTGTACGACACATCCTTCCTGGCGATTGATATCACAATTTCAAATTGTTGGAGGTTTTGCCTGTTGCTTCCAGCTTGTGTTTTGAGTTGGTGCAGGACCCCTCATATGTTTAATTTGCAGATACATGGATAGTCTTAGCTACACTATGGCAGGGTTCCTCGTAGATTTCAGTCCATCCTCAAGCTCCTCTCCTGAAACTTGCTCATACAATACATAGCATGATTAAATACAAGGCAAGTAGTAAACGAGTATCCTCAAGGTAAAAATCTCCGTATCCTCATGATACACGCCATGTTTTATGCTCCAATGCACGTAGAATCCGGATTCGGTGCAGGACCTGGATCTATTGTAGTCATTTGGGTTCGAAGCGCATCGACTGATGGAACCGACGTGTTTGGCCAACGAGTGAGCATGGCGCTTTGTACCCGGACAGCAGCATTTTTGATGTCCTCTTTCGTTAACCCCTCTACTGAGCTAATTTCGAGCATATCCATCCACCAACGAAGAGCCCCAGGATTACGGTGAATAGGACATGGCGTCCAGTCTGGAAGTACGGATACAACATCCAACTGTTTTGACACATGCCGGCGCCATTGCACGTCTGGAGCTCCGAGCCTAGCATATGCCAGGCTAGGGATAAATCGCCCAATTTCGTTGAGTGCATGGCGTAGCAGCTCTAAAGGCTTGTACCGGAGCTCTGGTGTAAAGATAATGTTGAGCGAATCCAGTTTGTTGCAAGCCCCGTTCGACGCGATTCTTTGGGCCCAGGCCAGCAACATTGGCTCGAACTCAACCCAATAACGCTCCATCTGACGGTAAAAACCAGATACCTCAATCGTCAAGTGTCTAACTACTAAGCCCACTGAAACACAACGTGTCAAGTCGATTGCAAGCTCATCGGCGGCACTATTTTCCTTGTTGTTCCACAAAAAAATGATCGCAATGAAAGAAAGGTGTGCAGAGGATATCCCGGTTGGGTGATAGAGTACACCAGGATTGTTTTTGTAGCTTTTAGGGAATGTGGAGCTGTATATGTGTTCGAGAGGGCGCCCATGATAAAGAGGTTCCAGCATTTGAATGCTAGACTGAGTTATCAGCCTTGCGAGGAGAGGAAGGAATGATGGATCCAGAGCTCGTTTGCATATCTCGCTTATAAAGGAGGACTCGTGTACCCAGTCTGGGGAATCTTCAATCTTTAGACGACGAATAGTGAGCTCAACAAGCGAGGTAGTCATTTGTAACACGCGACCAAGATATTCTGCTGGCTCCAGTTTTCTACGTATTCCATTCCAGCTCTTTTGCCAGAATGCGTGTCGCCCGACCGTAAGCGTCTTGGTGACAGAAAGGTTACAGGCGGCATTTTTGTTGCGGTAAAGCTGAACCAGTTGGCTGGCAGAGTGGAGGCATATATGTTGGTACAAGGCGCTGCCGAACGTCTGGTTAAACCATTTATTCAAGCAAACAATCTTGACTCGATCATGAGGTGACAGAAAGCCAAATATTGTGTTGATGATTTCTGCCGGTAGTCTAGGCCTGCTCAACAGGGAAGGAAGGGAGGGTTGAATCAAAGTGTAACGAGAGTTTGAGCGTGTATTCCGGACAGATGTCATGGGTGTGTTGATATCGTAGAGACAAGACGAAATCGTAGATAAAGTGCAGCAATTTTTCCAAGAACTAGTAGCTTATGACACCAATATAGTCAAGTCAATGAGGAGACTGTCGTAGTTGAGTTTGCATGGTCCTTGTATGGTCAAAATAACTGCAAGCACTGTTTCAAAATGTAACACTTGATTACATAACGGGGTCCTTCAAGCTCCAGCTATATACCCGCTTTAATATGTAGATAGGAAGGGAAACTGGCTCCAAATTTAATGTAGAAGCTTCTCTACACGGACCAAGTGCATAAAACCTCACAAAAAAAAACGCATACACAAACTAAAATCCAGTCAATGACGGAAAAGGGGCTCGTTAAGGCTTTGAACCGTGTCTCGAGCTCATGTAGGTAGCCGCCATCTCATCAATCAGTACCTGCTTGTAGTCGTTGTATAGACAGTTATAGGTACATGACTTGCTCTCGAAAAGGCGGTTCTCTTCAAAAGCCGCTCAACGTAATACATAACATTATCAAAATATCGGAAGTGTAATGCATTAGTGGGCAGTACAAGATAGGAACACCACACATCTAGTCATAGCGAAAATCGACAATCATGCTATAGTGCATGTATGATTTGGAACTTCTACAGAGTCCGAATTCCTGGTGGACATCCGAGTCCGAAGTGTATTAAGTGATGGAACCAGTGTGCTAGGCCAGCGAGTGAGCATGGCCCTTTGCACTCGGAAGGCAGCGTTAACAAGGTCCTCGTTCGCTGGCGTTTCGTTTATGCTAATACCAAGGATCTCTAGCCACCAACGAAGTACCTCAAGATCACGGTGACTAGGACATGGTGTCCAATCTGGAAGTATGAATGTTACGTTTGATCGGCCTGGGACGTTTCGGCGCCACTGGACGTCTGGAAATCCGAGTATGCCATAAATTAGATTAGGCACGAGACGTCCAATCTCCTCGATAGTGCTGTGCTGAGCCTGCATAGACTTGTCCTCGGGCCGCAACGAGAAAGTAATAGCCAATGACTCGAGATTATCTCCGCCTCCTTTGGATAAAAACCCTCGAACCCAAGCCAGCAGTAGTTGCTCGAAACGGTTGCGATAAATTTCCGGATCGAGAAAGAGGGAGGATGCAATAACCACTAGGTGCCTAACCGTCAAACCTGCTGCGATACAATGCCCCAAGCATTCCGCGACCTGATTAGCAGACTCTATCTCGGCCTTATCCCAAATATAGACAGTGGTGCATAATGAAAGGCGCGAGGGAGAGGCTCCAATTGGGTGCTGAAGCATAGCAGCATTTTTGTCCAAAAAATGAGTGGATACGTTGAGCTGTATGGATTCGAGAAGACGCCCATGATATAGAGATTGGAAGTTTTCGAAAAAGCCGTAGTATTCGAACTTGGCGAGGCGAGGGAGGAACAGCGGATTGAGAGCCCTTCTACAGATTTCCTTCATAAACTTTCTTTCAGAGTTCGGATCCCCCAGCTCAAACTTGGTAGTCAAGGCGCGAATGTTGAGTCCGGTAAGCGAGGTGGTCATTTGCAGCACACGGCCAAAATACTCGACAGGCTCCAACCGCCTGCCTACACCCTTCCAGTAATCTTCCCAGAGCAGATGTTGTGCAATTGTAAATGTCTGAGTACCAGCCAGGTTCTTGGAAACGTTTCTGCTCCGATAAAGCTTCACCAGTTGACGGGTAGAAGATATTTCTATGTTTCGGTACAGGAGGCTGCCGAAGGTCTGGTTGAACCATCGGTTCAAGCAGATAACCTTGATCCGAGCCTCAAACGATAGAAGGCTAGTTATGATATTGATGATTTCTGCGGGCAGTCTGGGTCTGTTAAGCGAGGAAGGATCGGACTGGTCTAGTGCTCGGCGAGATTCTGAGCGCGTCTTCCTGACCGACGTCATAATGCAGCAGTAGCAGCCGAGAGCAAGATAAAGCCAATACTTAAGAGAAAGCAGTATGTAACACCAAAACAGGGGGTTTATATCACAGGGGGTGGGTTATGTCTCAAGATGGTCAAAACCCTTTGTGGTCGTGGTCGAGGCTGAGTTCATATTGGTGAGCGCCACTCTAGCCAATAACCGAGAATATCATTTTGAAATCGGTGCAATTGCGTGACTGTACCGGAATAGCGCTTGCTTTTGGTTGTGCCTCTTGGAACCAGGAAACGGACAGCTCAAAGCGTAGTCGGGAGCGAAAGCAATATCTAAGGTTGCTTTGAGCTTGTGCTTCGGACATGCGCTAATTTTTGCTATCTTGTTCGGTGATTTATGATTATCTTATGACAGTGGTGCGGGCCTTGATCCGTGGTAGAGACTTCATCCGTTGAGGTTATATAGGTTGAAACCAACGTATTTGCCTGGAAAATGAGCATGGAATAGTGCACCCGGAGAGTATCGTTGGCTATGCTACTGTTCGTTAACCCAGCCGCCGCACATTCTCGGCTAGCCTAGGGCAATTTAGACGGGCGAGGTTCTTTATCAACTAAAAGGCCCTTCATGATCAATACATACGGTCAGTCTATCGTGTAGGTTACATATACAACTAGCCGGCTTATAGACACTACGCATACAAAGTCGTTGTTTGTTATTATATGCGCGTAACACGGTCAGCAACAGGCTACGAGGACCGCTTCTCTCAGCAAACCCCAAACACGCCTCTTTCATCAATCAACCATTTATTTTCCAAGTCAAAGTTTAAATGGGCACAGCATCTAATATAAGTGCATGGATTTGGGGTGAGCGCAATGCAAGAGCCTGATATATGCATGATAAAGGTATATCCGATGGCCGAGCGTAGCATGTTGATAGCAGATGAGGGCATGTGCGATGTAGTGGCGACAGAGCGGCGCTCTTTTTATGTTGACCATCACTTAGCAATCCTTTCCCACCTCTGTCGAATGGAACAAATCTTCCAGCCTAGTAAAGCTCAAAGCCATATCTCAATCGAGGTTCGGGAACGTGCGGCTGCGGCTGAAGCTGCTGTGCCTGTACCACTCCAGTTTATTTCAGCACGATCTCATGTTCGTAAGTCGCCCCTGTGATTCAGGAAATAGTAAGTGCTAATACGGTAGATTTAAACAGCCCCAATAAAACCCGTCCTTGACATATCTGATTCGTCGTTTCCTATTGGCACTTTCACTGCAGGACAGTTCTGCAGCATGATCTTCCACCGGTCTGACTTTTTGTCGGCACCTATCACACGAATCGACTGGTTTGAGAAGGAAAGCTGGCCGCTGTATCACCAGTACCTCGTCTTCGAGGTTGCGCTTAACGATCAGTTATACAGCCTAAGGGTCGAGACACTTGGCAGAATCGACCGCCAGCGGACGGCGCTAGAGACTCTCGCGTTGAACGCGTTCGGACCAGGGTTCTTAGGAAACAGCAAGATTCAGATACACGTCTCTCATCAAACAGCAGAACCATCGAGTACAAACCTGCTTGATCACACTCCTCGAGCAAACTTGCTTTTGTCTATGGCAAGGGTAGAAGACTTACTGTTCAGCCAGCTATCGAATCGCAATGAGTGGCACTTTACCTCGGTCGTACCACCAAATATATCCCAAATAGACCAACGGCAGAGCCCCGAGATGAAGGATTTGTGCCGCATATTGTACTGCACCCTTCAACGAGCGCCCAACTACGCTGTTGGGGATCTGAACTGCTACTTTGTATGCCGTACTATAGTCCTCGCACTTTCCTGGATGTGTGCACCTCTGCCGCGAATAACTTGGACACTGCACACACAATATCTCTATTCTTATACTATAGTCGGGGTACCTTGGTATCGATTACATTGGCGCCCAAACTCGCGTGTTTTTGTGACAAAGTCACCGACCTTGTACGTTGACGGCGCGTTCGCTAGGCATCGACGTCAGATTGTCTACTATGAGATACCAGGAGAACGATATACTACTTCCCCGGCGTCCATCAATAAAGGAGATCCGATGACTAGATTAAACCTACGGTACGCAACGGTCCGTCAAGTTTTAGGTCTCTCCTTGTCCGTGATCGTTTTCGTTGCTGTGTTGGTCGTTGTCACTCTGTTTGGGCCATCGCGTGGGGTTTTCTTGGGTTTATGTGCTTTGGATATGCTTTCGCTTGGTGCAATGCTGCTTTGGGTGTTTCAGTCAAATAAGTTGAATGGAGTGCGGTTGAAACAAGCTAGAGATTCTATTTTCGAGGGCCTCGGTAAGTCTTAATCTACTGTCAAATAAGAGTGTCTAAGAGTTCATCATGCATATCAACAACAGGATTACCCCCCGCGTTGAGCTGGCGAGTTTCGCGAAGGGTGCCTGTTTTGCTAGCGCTGCTCGACTTTCCTCACCCCGGCCGTCCATTTATCGCTTGGATATGGTGGACATGCAAAGCTATTTTTTGCTCACCGTTCTTTCTTATTGTATTTTTCTTTCTTGCGGTATCCGTATGTGTGGGTGGACTATGGCGTCGCAGTGGTCTACGTCATTTGTGGCGGCGAAACGGTCTAAGGGACCTATGGCGCCAAAAGGATCTGCTTTTTGAGCTAGTGCAGCAGGCACTGAGACCTAGTTAGCTCAATAAGTATGTAATGCTTTGCACTATATATTAATGATGTTTCAACTCCAAGCTCAATCCCTCATCTACTTATATCAAATGTGACGCATATAGATGGGGGAAAGCGAGGCCAGGGGACGAAACACAGGGTATCAAAATAATAAACAAAAGGCACCACACGCATGGAAGAGCTCGACCGTGAGATTTGAAAGGTAGAAATAGTTGAAAAAGATGAACTCGCGGAAGGTATGGCTACCTTGTTGCAAATTTGATAACAAAAACAGGCCTGCTACTGGGATTGCTGTGTTATTTTCTTGGCCATAATCCAAACGAGTAGCATCGTACCACTCATGCCCGGGGTACAGGCTTAAATAATACGTTAAGCCCATAATGAGGAGACTGATAGAAGAACAGGGCAAATTTAACAAGTCTCAGAAACACCTAAACTCCCCTGATCCTCTGAAGACTCTACAAGCCACTTGAAGTACACTTAACACACATCACGCTTCCAGAACCTCCACATACAGCGCATATACGAACCAAAAACCAATCATCCATACTTCCAAAACTGTACATAATCCATACACAACAAATAGCTGATTCGCATTGCAAAGCATAGTCAAGAAGGAAAGCAAACCTTAACACCCAACCCATATTTTACTATTAATTCATATACAGTCTATTATGACGCGCTCGCGGCGTTTTCGCTGCTCGTTTGTGGTGGCGGAGCGATGTGGCAATCTAAAATGGAGCAGGTCAGTCGCTTAATTCGTGGCGTTTAGAGATTGGCTTACAAGTCTTGGAATGCTCTACCCCCCACAAACAAATTCGTTAGTTCCGCTAATCTGTGAAACTCAGCTCCACAGGAACGCACCATAGTTTCCTTGATCGCCACACGCCTCCCCACTCTCACATATCTTCCTCTGAACAACCCAAACAGGCAACCGCTCCATCCCAAGGGTCGTCCGCATTTCCCGAATCCACCAGTCCTTCAAACCATGCGTAAATACAGCCGTCGCGCATTCTCGACAGATACGACGTCGGCGCGGAGTAGTCGTTGAGACGGTAGTTGCGGTTGTAGTGGTTGTAGTAGTAGTTGGGGTCGGGACGGGTCGCTCAGCAAACGTAAACGACGGGAGAACATCGACCTCTCGCATCGAACGCATCAGATCCGCAAATCGAGGGAGCACCATCCCATTCGCAGCTTCGTCTGCCCTGCCCACGTTTGCGACCTCCCCGACTCTTGTCCCAGCAGTGTCCACACTCACTCTGCTCCCAGCGACCAAGCTCTCTTCACTCCTTTCGCCAGCTGTCCTGCGCCTCGAAACTTCGCTCTCAGCGTCTCCCTCTCCATCGCTATCTTCCTCATCCGTGAAATCCGCAAACAGTATTGGCGGCTCTGACGGTCGAGTCGTAGACCCCGAGATGGAGCGCTCGGCGACGTATTGGGCGTCGGGTACACGCATCTCGGGTTGATGCGAATTGGTAAACAGACCGCTAGTGATAAGGGGTTCGAATCCTTCCGAAGCAGCAAGGGTATGGTCTACGATCTGTTTTCGTGGGAACAAAGAGGTCAATTGTATGCGGCAGTTGGAGACTCGAGAACTCACGTCGAGGTATATCATGTTGGGAGAAATCTCTGCTTCCCTCAAATAATCAAACATAATCTCTACTTCAATCGCATTCCCGTTGAACGCTTCGTACACCTTTCCATCTTCAATAAGCCCTATAAACCATGAGCATCTCAGCGCTGATCTTGCTTTGTTCTCGCGACTAAACACACCTTGCAAGCTATTATGCGTGCTCAACAGTTGCACTTGATGCAACCAATGGGACCTGCACACTCTCGGAATCGAAATTCCACAAAACCCAGTGGTGCACATATCACACCGACTTGACGTCGGGGCGCCAATCGCATAGAGCTCATCACTTTATCCATCAACGAAAAGCACGCAAAAAGCAAGATGATAACGCAAATATGAGTAAACACTCCTTGCCAGCGTTAATTCTCTCACCATGCTCCGCAGTAGCTATGACCTGGCGGAGAGCCATTGTCGAGGTTCCAAGCATTGGCAGCGTCGGCTTCGGGGTTAGGAATCGGTCGAGGACACGTCCAGTCGAACGAGTTATGGGGGATGCTGGGACGTGAAACAGTTCAGTCGGGAGAACAAAGTAATTGTAAGACGTAAGAAGCGCACCAGTGGGGGCACGGTCGAGCAAGGTTATCGGCCGCAGAGTTTTGCTGTTGGGGTAGGAGCATGTCGGGATTTGACATCCGAGGTGGAGGTATCTATTATGGTCATGTGTAAGCGAGGGTAACTGTTGAAGTGCCAAGGCGGACATACCGGAATGTCGCGACCAGCCGTATAGATTTCGTCTGCTTGTGCTCGCTCTCGTTCTGTCCGTGCGCGTTCAGGATACACTCGTATGAGTGCGCTGACCAAAGATTGTACTACCCTATGAATGGTATATTGGTTATAGCCGTGCCGGAATTTCTCCAGTTCAAGGTGCTTACCTGCTTGGGCTGATGCCAGTCAGAGATGAACGACATGCTGGGCAGGTAGCCTGAGTATAATTCGGAGCCGAGCGTGAATGCGACAGATGTAAAGTCATGCAAGACCCGCAGAAGAAATGATGGCATGGACTGAGAGAGACGGGCTATTCGCGAACAAAGTAAGAAAGTGGAGTCAATACGAGCGCTACAAAGAAACTTACATTATAGGCTATCTCCGTACAGCATCCACATCTGCATCATTGGCAGTCAGGGCCCAACCCAACCGAATCAGATTGATAGAAGCATACCGTAGTTCAGACTCGATTTCGTCGGCAAGCTGCAACGCCCGCTGATCGGGAGACGAGGGAGGTAGCTCAGCAGTATCCTGAAGGGGTAAGAGTGCCGAGACGACAGACGACGAGCACTGGACAGATTGTCAGCTGCAGCCCGAACAAAGGCCGCATGGGACTAACCGTATCGTCCCGAGCTTTGCCCTTCAGTGTTCCCAAGCTCGGCTCGTGCTCATCATCGACGAGCGTAGTGTCTGCACTGTCAGGAGGCGGCGAGGACCTGTCCCGAAGACGGCCATCGGCACTATCGACTAGCGGGGGCGACGAGTGGATGTGCTCGCGCAACCGCTTTGGGTGCCTGCTGGACGAGGTGTCGTCGTGCTCGCCCTCGGCGTGGCCGCGTCGCTTGAGGCTGATGCGCCCGGTGCGGACGGCAGAAAGGGCACCGCCCATGGAAGTATCGTGGACGAAAAGAGAATGGGGGCTAGGGGTCGTGTCCATTCCTACAAAGTCACGCTTATGACAACACTGGGCTCGAGGACTGTGCACGGCGTGTGGTCGTCAATGATCAATTCCGGGACGGCATCACGTGCAGTTGCTTTATACTTCCATCTTTCGCCACCCAAACGGCGCCCAACACCCTCATCGCTCTGGCCACCACCACCACTCCACGCGATAACCGCCCTCGGGCTTTGTGGTTGCTCTTCTGAACGACCCTTTATGTGTGACGGTACCAGCTACAAGCTCATGACATGACAAATTAATTACATTAATTTATCCCGAACTAGTACAGCGTCTGTGCACCTCAAGCTGCCCTATACCACCTAGCCCCTATTAATATGCCAGATGAACCGTTAATGAAAGCTCAGCGCCAGTGCGGGGAAGTTTCACGTGGGAGAGATCGGGCTCACGTGACTTGGAGCGCATACAAAGACCGACGGAGTTCAGATTCCGAGTCCCCCTCTCGCTTATCATATAAATACATACATACTCGCGCCCATACGTCAGTTCCATTTACAACGGCTCTCACTGACCGAATATGAATCATCACACGGGGCGCCGAAGAAAACGCCCATGGCGCGGGGGAGAGAATCGGGCCAACTCGGTTGCTCTGTCGGACAGAGTCGCGTGTGAACTTGCACAAAATCCGTCTCATCTCGCTCACAGTCCTCAAATACTCCTCGATCGGGAATAAGCTTTGGTTTATTGTCCCTCGAACTCCTTCTCATGTCACTCGTACGTTCGATCCCGCGACAGGTCAAGCCTTGGCGCACTCTTGCGTCGGCGTCAACACGGCGTGGCTATAGCACCAAGGATCTTGACGAACGGAAAGGAGGTAGGTATTATTGTGGCTCTGGGTATATTTTCCTAACATAATGTTGAACCAGACCGCGAACGACTGGTTATCATCGGCTCTGGCTGGGCAGGCTACGGCATCCTGCACCACGCAGACAAGAAAAAATACCAAACACTTGTCATTTCTCCACGGTCCTATTTCGCATTCACACCCCTCCTTGCATCAACCGCCGTCGGAACACTCGAATTCCGTGCTGCAATCGAGCCAGTCCGTCAAAAAGGAGTCGAACGTAATTATATACATCTTCTCTCTTCCCTTAAACCGCAAACTAAACGCGGGATATGCTAGTGTACCAAGCATGGGTCGAATCTGTCGACTTTGGCTCCAAATACGTAACAGCCCAAAGTAACCTTCAACCAAACCTCGACAAAGACCAAGGAGGCGAAAAGTTCCGCGTCTACTACGACAAAGTAAGTCCTCCCTCCCTTCTCCCTCTAATAACTTTACTCACTAGCAACGCAGCTGATAATAGCCCCAGGAGCCTACTCCCAAACATTCGGAATCCCAGGCGTATCCCAACACGCCAACTTCCTAAAAGACGTCTCAGACGCACGCCGCATCCGCCAACGCGTTCTCTCAAACTTTGAAAAAGCAGCACTCCCAACCACAACCCCCGAAGAACGAGACAAACTCCTCCATTTCGCCATCGTCGGAGGAGGCGCAACAGGAGTCGAATTCGCAGCCGAACTGCACGATCTGTTACACGACGACTTGCCTGCTCTCTACCCTTACGGACATGGAAAAAGTCTAGTCGAGGCTCATGCGAAGATCACGATATACGATGTCGCACCTCGAATTTTAGGGATGTTTGATACGGCCTTGTCCGAGTTTGCTGAAAAGCATTTGAAGCGCGAGGGTGTGACGATTAAACCTCAGCATTTCGTCTCGCGCGTCGAGGATGGGATGTTGCATTTCAAGAATGGCGAGAGTGTGCCGTTTGGGATGCTCGTTTGGGCGACTGGATTGGCGACAAATCCGTTTGTGGGTGCTATGAAGGGCGTTCAGAAAGAAGATACACCTGCGGGGAGGATATTGACAGACGGAAAGTTACGAGTGTTGAAGGAGGACGGAGAGGTGATGGAAGATGTCTTTGCTCTCGGTACGCTTCTACTTTATCGACTCACCTACTTAAGCCTGACACGTTTGGGAATTTGCAGGCGACTGCGCACGAATAAAAGATGGCCCAATTCTCCCAACAACCGCCCAAGTCGCGTCCCAAAAAGCGAAATACCTATCCAAGCAACTCAACATAGATTCATCTGCCCGCGCAGACTTTAAATTCCGCAACTTTGGCGCATTGGCATACTTGGGTGGGTGGCGCGCCATCATGCAAGGTGAAAAGCAAAACGTCAAGGGGTAAGTCTGTCGAAATCGTTCACGAGGTAGAGACTGAATGTATGCGCACGTTAGTTGGGCCGCGTGGGTCATTTGGCGAGGAGCATATCTCACCAAGAGCGTTAGCTGGCGAAACAAGATTTTGATCCCTACTTTGTGGTGAGCATCAATCAGCGAAGGCTGTCGAGGACACGGGACTCACTGTTTTTCAAGGATGACCAACTGGATCTTCGGCCGTGATATTTCGAGGTTTTAACCTTTTGACGCCCGACCCCTGTACACGTAGATTAAATTATTCAACACATCTTTCCCTCTCTACCAACTTTCGAAAATCAAAAATGAGAAGAATTTTATTCAGCTACGGAAAACAATACTTAGAGACACACACCACCAAAACCAAGAATCCCATGGCCAGACAGCTAGGCCACGCATTAAACAAGAATGCAACGAAAGCCTAAGAGATAGTCCATTTAAGAAAAGCTCAACTAGAGGAGCGTCTTCCATCCGCCCTCTTTTGCCTTTTTCACAATCTTCTTCACCTCTTGACTTCGCGCACGTGTGGTAATCAGCAGCGCATCGTTCGTATCCACGACCACCAAATCGTCCACGCCCAGGCACGCAATCAGACGCCCAGATGCAGGCACAACAATTCCTCCTGCGACTTGCTCGGTGATAACTGGAATAGATTGTATAGTTAGTAGGTTGAACATCCAAAGAAGAGTGGCGCAACTCTGTTCGAGCGCTTGCGGGACTAGGATGAGATGTACTTACCCAGGTTTCCGTCACCCAGAATCCTCGTTTGGTTGTGTTCGGCAGGGAGCAAGTCAGATAGCGAGGCAAAGTCACCAACATCGTCCCAACCTGATAAACCTATTAATACCCCTTTTTGTCAACCCTGTCAACAGATACTCACCGAAAGTAGCCGGAACAGTCGCGACCCGTCCAGTCAACGCCGCAGGCTCCGCAACCGCATTATCAATCGCAATCTTGGGCAACGTCGGCCAAATCTCAGCGAGGGCCTTTTCCCTCGCCGGCTGATCCTCCCAAACGTCCGCAATCTTCTCCAATCCAGCCGCAAGCTCGGGACAATACTCGGCATACAACGCCATGAGCACGCTCGCTTTAACAACGAACATACCCGCGTTCCATCGATAGTTTCCGCTCGAGATGTACGCAGCAGCCGTGCGCGCGTCTGGCTTTTCTTTGAACTGGGAGACGATTCGGGTGTTGGGCAAGCCCGGGATGTTCAGTTGACGGCCGAGACGGACGTAACCGAAACCGGTCGAGGGGTGAGAGGGCGCGATACCAATCGTAACGAGGTAATCGTGTCGGGCGGCAGCGACAGCTTCGGTTACGGCACCCATAAAGGCTTCGGCACCGCTAATCATATGATCGGCAGCAAATGAGCCTAGGACAGCCTCGGGATCGCGTCGTGCAAGGACTGCAGCGGCGAGACCAATTGCAGCAGCAGACTCTTTGGGACTCGGTTCGGCCAATAGGTTAGATATTGAAAGATCCGGGAGTTGTAATTGCACGGTAGGCGCGTGGATCTGTCCAGTAACGACCATAAGTCGGTCTGGAGACGCGAGCGGGACGAGACGATCCCATGTGCTCTGGATCAAGCTACGGCCCGAGAGCGTAACGTCGAGGAAGAACTTGGGGTAGCTCTCGCGAGAAAGAGGCCAGAGACGCGTTCCAGCGCCACCAGCTGGAACCACTGCCCAAAAGCCAGGGCATTCGAGTGACTTGTGCTCCTGAGCGGGTGTGCTAGGAACGTATAGTGACGGAGGGCCAGTTGGAGCGAGGAAGGGGGATCGAGAAGGACGCGCAATTGGACTTCCTGGAGCAGTAGGAGATTGTAGGACCATGCTACGCCCAGGAGGCGCGAGGCTGGCAGCCTGAACTAACATGTCAATGCATTTCCCAATTGTTGAATGGCGAGCGACTCACAAACATACTGTCGCGCACTTGCTTCTCTAGCGAGGCGTTTGCGTGCCTCAACTCTGCGCATTCATTCTTTAAAGCTTCGACATCTGCGTGCTGGGCTGCACGTCAGCTAGAGACTACTTTGAAGCAATCGAGGCGCGTACTGATTTTTGGAGACCAATCATGATCTGCTGGAACATAGACTCGACGCCAAGAGGCGCATTAGGAGATGGTGCAGCCATGATGAATGGGTGGGTAGGTACGCGGGGAGAGTCAAGGAATGCAAAGTAAAAAGTCGGGTTTTAAAGCCTAGACACCGACACGTCGCGGCGCGTCCTGGATCGATCATATCAAATACACCCTGGTTCCGTTGTCACCACTCCCTTCGAACCCTGACCAGGCGCCGATTTAATTCTAACTGAATTGCAGGCCTGGATACATCTCTTGGCTGATAACCATCTTTTTCTGATGGATCGGCGTACAAGTGTTATCTGTATGTTGAATTTTTGTTATTTTTGCTATTGAGGCGTCCTGCGTGCTCATCTGTCTGTCATACAACAGTGCAATCTCCGGCATATCGGGACACACGTGCATTGCCTTGTCTCGCCCAAACGGGTCGCCGGTAATTGAACGAAATCTATTTCGTGCCTCTGTCGGACAATGTCGCTGGCCACTGCTCCTATGACCACGTCATCCGTCGAGCTGCGGCGCAGTCCGGTGCACACAGGCGAGCGAACATTCATTACGAATAACGCCATGGCTCATGAGACCTACCAGCGCATAGCGCAATAGGTCTTGGGACTTTCCATACTTGGTAATTAAGGCCCGGCTATCTCCTTGGCCTAGCAATCTCGGCGTCTTTTCGTAGTCTTGGGATCACAGCTCAGAACCTCGGAGCTAACGAACAGGCTTGTAGTCAAGTGCTTGATATAGGAAGATGCATACTCCTAGCAAGGATGTCTATTCGACGTAGCAAGAATGCTTATTATTGGAGCTGCGCAAGCGACCAAGACGCTTCGTTTTTCAAGCGCAAGAGACGGAGGTTTCTACCGATGTTATTTTAGGATGCCAGCTCAGAACGACAACAATATGCGTACCATACTATGTTGGTCGAGAAGTATCATGCGGTAAGGCTGTTTGTTGCTGTCGTACCCGCTCAGCAGCAGCCTGCTCGGCTGGGCTCAACGTCCAAAACGCCGCCTTTTGACGATCAAGCCAGCGCCTCGCCTATCATCATGAGATCGTCAGGGAGAGTTTCAAGGCTAAAATGCGCCTAAATAACGTACCGGAGAAAACACATGCTCCTTATCACCATAATCGGCGTAAAAGACGTTGTATACCGAAATGACTGCAATTTGCTCTTTAGAGGCACCTCGCTTCAAAGTGCCCAGTACTTACCACCAACAAAACCATAACTGACTATCGCAACATAGCGATGGAATTTAGGCTGACCAAAAGCCGGCAAAGGAGGTGGACGCCGTGGTAAAGGCTCCGAATGATGAAGTTCGGGTGGAGGTGGTGGTTGGGACATCTCAAGAAACCAAGCATCAGTGGCTGTGTCCCTAGCGTCTGGATAAGGCAAACTCTCAACGCGCCAAACTCACCTTGAACTCGACCTCGATGGAGACTACCGAAGGCCATCACACACCCACCCGATCGCGCGCACCTTCCCGCTCTCGGGCAACCACACCCGGGCCGTCTCCCGTAGCCCAACATTTCCAAGCCCGGATACCGACAAGTTCGACAAACGAGCTTACGGTGCATCGTGAATCTGATATCGACCTTGCGGTCGTTCCGAGCGAGGATCATAGTCCGTTGGAAGATGAACGGGCTGCGCCTGTCCAGCTGAACGAGGATGTGACGCTTGCGCTTCGTACGCAGTTGCGAAAGACGTTGAATCGGATGGGGTCTGTGCCGCCTACGCCAATTTCAGGTGATTATTTTGGTGTTTTGGAGTGGCTGTGGGAGTACTCAGACTACTTAGTCGACTAGGTAACTTAGAGAGTCCTTTTAGGGATGATGTTGCCGCTAGATTCTCGCCGGGGCCTGGTGAGACGAGTCTACCTCCGGATGCGATTGTTCAAGCGCTCGAAACTCCACAAGTGGATCAGTATCCTCCTAGGGAGTATTTCATTTTGACGCATGCTGGGAAGCCTGTATTTGCTAGGTATGTTGATCGCTACCTGGGTTCATCTCTGCCACTAACGTAATGGTTACAGTCGTCTATCTGTGCCTCCACAACCTAGACCCCCACAAACCACCTCTTCCTCCAACTCGGTGCCTTTGAATACCTCGGGATCAACATCTTCGAACCCCGTATCTCTTC
>JAYRCO010000258.1:0-34715 GCA_037042815.1 Ceratobasidium papillatum | reverse complement strand
CTAATGAGATGTATGCCATCGCAGTGTGAGTATCTATTTGACCACAGAATCGCATAAGACAGTACGCACCAGCTAATGAGATGTATGTCATTGCAGTATGAGCAACCGACCGTGTACGTGATCTAATAGAGTTGCACCAGCCTGCTATACACGCAGTCATTCAGTCGCATAGTTAGCGAACCTTTTCATCTCTCTCCCCCAGCCTGAGCCATACCTGTTCATTCATTCAACAATCAACTCTCGAACCATGTCTTATTGCTTCACCTTCTGCAATATCCGAATGCGTGGCATTGTCAATGTATGTTCACACAGTCCACGACTCGAAACCTACCAGCTATCTTCATTCACAATAACTGCAGTCACAACCTCACCTGTCTAGCGCCTCCTACCTTCTGTGCTTCCAATCAGTCCAACATACTTAGCGCTCCGCTCACTCCAGCAGATGTTCAATTAGACTTACACGCTAGCGGTCCACACGTGTCAGCGCGCTCACACAATGCTCAACCACTCCACCTGTTTCGCACTCTCACCTCCTGAAACCCTGCAAAACTCAGCCAAAATAGCTTCCAGAAGTCGAAGCCCCGCTCACCCAGCCCACGAAGCCTTCTCAACCAAAGTCAATAACCTTGTTCAACTTCTAACACTTCGCTGGTACTTACCGTGTCAGTAGTTGTAGGATAAGTCTTGAACTTCTTCGACGTACGGCCTTTCAGGTGTCCCCGGGGTTGTTATAGTTGATCGCGTCAGCCCAGGTCTCAGCTTTCGGGAATAGTTACACGCAACTCACTCACCAACTTGGTTCCAATCCAACGCATTCTCGTTAGTACCGAGATATGGCATAAATTAAGGACGGTCCGCACATTCTACGCCTCTTGATATCAGTACCTCTACGTGATTCTGAGACTTCTGATAGAGCTCCTACATCCTATTGCAGAAATCAGACTCGTTATTAGCATCCTCGTCGGATCCAATGGTATACAAACCTTCTACACAAGTCGAATCAGCACGCTTGCACTGATGCAAGATGGAAAAAGAAGACTCACAATCTTGAAGCATGGTTTAAAACACAGTAGCGAGTTCAAGAATTCTAGCTTCAGATGTCCCAAGTGGTCAGCCTACCTTCTACTCGCAAGTATCATAAGGTGGCCTAGGTAGTCGCTGCATAGGGACTGACCAGCTGGTACCAGTTGCGCATGAGCGGTAGTTACTTGAGTTCCGATCTCAGGTACCACTCACTTTCTACCCGCATACCGTGACGTGTTTATTAGGCAAGTTCGTTCGGAATTGTTGCGTCCACCACTAACCCTCTATTAGTTTCAATTAACCTGTTTAGTGTACATTTGAGCTGTCTAATCTGATAGTACTCACAAACTAGTGCAAGTCGTTCGCAATACACTCTGCTCAGCTACCGAGTCGAGCATGGTGGACGGCTACCACTCACTTGCTGAAGCAGCCCTCAGCACTCTGTCCGATAGCATACACAAACCTTTCAGACCACTCACATTCTATAGAGCATCGATCGGCTTCATCTAAACATCAACCTGATTTGTGAAAACAACGGATATCTGACCTCCTGTGTAGAGATCGCGATAGCAAAATAATCACCAGGGGTCATGATACTAATGCTTGGTGCCCTCATATTGAACATAGAGCCTACCATTGATTGCTTGTCTTGCCTGAAACGATTTGACGGCACGCGGATCGGTGACTAAATCTGGAGGGTTAGCGGGAAAAATACCTGGGCAACTTACCGGGGTGAAGCAAAACTCACCTCGATTCGCCCTTCATTAGTATACCGTACGCAAGGTATCCACGCTGTCGCCTCGTTTGCGATGAGCAGGGAGCCATTAGCGATTCTTTGAAGAATCTGCCGCAGGTACTGATTGTCTAGACTCGGCAGATGTACGTACCCTAACGTCGCGATCTTTGGGTCTAGCTGAAACAAGCTGCGATGCGCTTGCCATCCGAAAGAGCTATCTCAATTCGTACTATAGGTCACTGACTTCATTTTACCCTTATGCGTTATGCATCGATTTCTAGGGCAGTTACTTCGCCCACCGTTCGATTGCTGGCCGAAGCCAGCCGTACCTCAGCTCCGTCAGCTGCATCGACAAGCATATATTCGACGCATCTATACAAAAGCTTCTCACACTATCTTCAGTAATAGGCTTGGCTTCGGGCTGAAATAAAGCCACCAAACGCTGATGACAAAAGGTCCCGACCGCTCGGTAAGCTATTTAGGGGCCAGCCAGCAAGGGCAATCATTAGGAGTCGATCTCACCGTTTACCTCTCAGCAATTGTACTTGGTATGTGAATCATGAACTCCCCGCTTGGTTGACTGGACTGACGCTGACACCGAAGCTATGGAACCTCTCACCCCTCAAATGATTACTATTGGCATATTTGGAGCTCCGTGAAGTAGCTGTGCCCGGGCTGAGCGCACTATGGATGGTGGTCGAACAATAATGCTCCAGCATCCTTTCGATTCGTGTCGCTCTAGGGCATTGGGTCTCCAGTAGCCCCTATTCTCTATGAGCTTTTATCTTGTGCACTCTCATTGGCTTTGAGTTTAAACTCTATTCCCACGTGCACGCCTGCATACCCCTACATTATTCCGTCTTCTTAGTGTGGGCTCGGCGTGGAGAAACAAGACTCAGCTTGCAAGAAGAACAGTAAACCTTTACCCAAAATCACTAGTTTACGCATATAGACGAGTTAAAACGGAATTCATTTTGACAAAGACTAATACGTAAACTAAAGACACAACCCAAACCAAACCAAGAAATACAACCCCTCCCCCTTTCTTTTCCAACTCAGTGCATCTTCGCAATCACCCGCGGCTGGGACACATCCTGCATGTTGATGAAGATGTCGTCTGCCGGGTGACGGTACAGTGGTGCGCGCAGGCGCTTTTGGTCTAGACCCCAGCACGTGTTAGCCGTGCATGTATCCATCAGAGATACAAACTTACCGAGATGATGGCCAATAAACCCGATACTCCTTCCAAGAACGAACAGCCCATTCAGGGTTCCGATCTTGATATACTCGTCGGCTTCCTCCCGCGTGAATGCGCCTGAGTCGCGAAGTAAGTCGACGAAGCAGACAGCGATGCATCCGTCGACGTTCAAGATGAGCTGAAAACTATCATCAGATCCATGTTATTATAACCGAAATAGAGAGTGCTCACAGTATCCTTCTTAGCAGTCGTAACCTTCTCGACGGCAAGCGCATAGTCCAACAACGAATGGCTCGGGAAGTTCTTGTGCACATACTCCTTGACAAGCTCCACGCGAAGATCAGGGTTGTTCACGCTCTTGATTTTGTGACCAATACCACTGACTGCGTTTCCCATTAGCTCCTATCATACGAATCAAAAATGAGACAAAACGTACTAAGCTTGTTCGCCTTGCGACTCTCATCCACAAACTCGCGAGGAGTAAGACCCGTATCCCGAGCGTTCGAGAACATCGACGCAGCCTCGTCAAGCGCACCTCCGAATCGAGATCCAATAGTCAAAAGACCAGACGCCAAGGACGAGATCAAGTCCTTGCCCGCACGAGACGCGACAATCGTATTCATCGCACTAGTCACAACAATATTAGTTTAATTCATCGAAAGAATCTTCAGACCGACTCACCCGGAGACAGCCGGACCATGGTCCGCAGTAAGCATCAACACCATCTCGATAAACTTGGTCGCCCACGACGGCAACCTCCTCTTGAACCACAACAAGCTCACGACTCCTCCAAGCCCGATATCCTCCTTGAACACATCCGAAATACGCATCCCCGCATACAGAAGCTCCTGCCCCCGCTCGTCCGAGATCGTCGAAATGAACGCCGCCGGCTTGCGAATCAACCCGAGCTCCTGGGCCCACTTGTAGTCCATCGGGATCACGGGCGGATCGCGCTCGGCCGCAGGGACGATGACACCCCTGCTCACTAGGCCCTCGTACGTCTGTTGAAGGACGAGAGGAAGGTCTTCGAACGTATCGGGGACGACGAAACCAGCAGCCTTCATCGCCTCGTTCTTCGCGTCGGCAGTCTCGGACTGAGAGTTGGCCATCGAACCCGCATGACCAAACTGAACCTCGGTGGCGAACATCTTGGCGCACGTTCCGATCGCCCACGCAACGATCGGCTTGGTGATTTTACCCGCCTTGACGGCCTCGATGACACGGTACTCTTCCACGCCACCGACTTCGCCCAAAAGAACGAGCATCTTGCAGTCGGGGTCGGCCTCGTACCGGAGGAGATGGTCAATGAACGACGTTCCGGGGTAACGATCACCGCCAATGGCGATACCCTCGTATGTGCCGTTGGTGACAAGGGAGAGGATGTTGTTCAACTCGTTGGACATTCCACCAGACTTGGAGACGTAGCCGACGGAACCGGCGCGGTAGAGCTTGGACGCGATAATGTTGTCCATCATTCTATAATCGAGTTAGAATATAGTAAATAACCGAATTCCCAGACTCACCCTCCCGAGTTTCCAATACGGAAGCATCCCGGCTTGATACCACCAACAGTCGCGGGCCCAATGATCAAAACACCCTTCTCCTGAGCCGCATGCAAGATCTCACGAGCATGACGCTCAGGTACACCCTCGGCGATCAGAGCAATAGCTTTGATCTGTAGTACCAATTAGTCCCAATTAGGCATAAATGAACGTATGACTAACCTGATGAGAAAACCCAAGAATCTCCTTGGTGCTTCCGAACACACTACGCGAGCTGGCAAAGTTAACAACGACGTCCGCATCGGGGTGTTTCTCGACAGCCTCCTTGACGCTCGTGTAGACGGGGAGAAGAGTCTCGCGAGTTCCCCAGTAGAACTTTTGGATATGGTGTCCGCCGAATGGATAGATCATAGCAGCAACGCTAGGAGTCTCGCGTCCACATGAATAATCGAAATCGAGCATGCCTTGGATCGCACGAGGCTGAAGACCGTAGACGAACGAACGAGTCGACGCGTCAAACGGCCTATATGCCGGACGACTCGACGACGACGTTCCAGTGCCAAATCGCACGATCTGGTCGTCTGGTTGAGTTCGTCCACCGTCAGGCCGAAGTGCGCCAACGCCAATATCGGCCGAGTCTTGGATTGTGCCTTTGGGAGAACCAGGTGCAGTCGGAGCAGCGCTCTGAACGACGTTCGCCTTGGTCTGAGGAGTCCGCTTCGCAACACCAAGCGCAAGCGGGACGATCTCGGTAATATGCGTCTCGGGGCCGTAGACTTTGATCGGCACACCAAGAGACTCGCCGAGAAGACGCATAGCCTTGAGACCCTCTTGATAGTTCGGTCCCCCGCGACGAACGAAGATCTTGACAGCGTGTGCTTGGAGCTGAGCCTTGTACTCCTTGAGCGCGCGGATGATGCCCTTGAAGGTCGCAGCGACGTTGGTAAAGTTGGCGATTCCACCACCGATGATCAAGATCTTGCCCTCGGGGTTCGGAGTACCGCGAGTGATAAGGTCGATGATCGTCTTCGCGTACTCGTACGTCTGGCCTTCAGTCGGAGCACCCGAGTATTCACCATAGTTGGCGAGCTCGTGAGCGAATCCGTGGGCCGCAATCGCATCGGAGTACACGACCGACGCGCCTCCTCCAGCAACCATCGTCCACACACGTCCATTGGGGTTCAACACCGTAAGCTTGAGCGAAGCACCAGTGCTCCCATCGAGCTTCTGGATATACGCCTCCTCCTTGGTCAAATCACGACCAAACGGCGCAGGCCAAACCATCGGTGGACCCCGATCAAGTTGGATTTTGCCGCCAGGAACAGCGGCACCTCCTTCCGTGTACACGCTCAAATCACGAGCGATAGCCCACTTTGGTGCGCAGATCGAGTCGGCGGTCTGGTCGAGTTTAGCGGCCATATCGAGGAAGTGGATCTCGGGGCCAGAGTTGGGAGTTGCGTCAAGGCAGATGAGAGGATTGATCTCGAGGTATGCAAAGTGGAGGTCGACGTAGACCGAGTAGAGCCTGGAGAGGAAATCGTATAGGACGTCTTGTTTTTCGGCTGGGACAGCGGCGAGCAATTGAGATTTGAGGTCTGTGCGGGATGGGAATGGCGCGTTGACGGGAATAGTAACCTACAAAATCATAAATATCATGAAATGAACCAAAATGAAAATACATACACGCGAAGCCTTGGCGTCAACGTCTCCAATATCGACTCCTCCCTCGTGGGTAAACAAGATCTCGTCACCCTCGCGCTGAGAGTTGACACAGACATAGTATTCGGTGTTGGACGGATGGGGCAAAAACGGCTCGACGATAAAGTTGTTGAGTGTGCCCGTAACCGACTCGACCTTGACCGGCTTTCCCGCGCGTTCGACGATCCACGGCTTGCTCTCCGCCCATCCCTTGTTCAAACAAAGAAGTCCAGCCTTGCCTCTGCAATGCCATTAGCCATAATCCAAATAAGAAACACGACTACTCACCTGCGCTTAATGAGCTGATCAGGTTTCGCGACGAGCTTGTCGGTGGAGACCCAAGGTGGGAGCTGCGTGTCCGGGGTCACCGTGTTCGTCGCGGGGTCCCAAGCAATCTGCGCGACCTTGGGCGTGGGATACACGAAATCTTTGCCCACGGGCTCTGTCCCAGGATACGCCGGGGCGCGAGGCAGCCAGTAGGCTAGCAGTAGTTTGGCATCGTACTCGCGAATGGCTATAATCGGTGTCAATACTCATTTCTGTCATTGATAAGATGGACTTGACTGACCCTTGGACGACATGGTAGAGAAAAAAAAGGGTTGACGAGGAATTCGACGCGCGTGGGGGGTTATATACCGCTCGCACACGCGTTTTACACACGCGTTGGGGCAAGGGCAAGGAACTCCCCAACGACAATCTGCCTGAAATCCCTTGAGATCAGCGATCCGATCGCCCCACTTTGGGTCGTCCCTCGACTCGCTTTATTCTTCTGATTTCATCCCTCGTCCGACGCGTCAGTCGCGTCCATAGCTAGGAATATTATCAGAAATGAGATCGTACGGTGCCGAGGCTCGTACGTTTTCGAGTGTCATGGTTCCCCAACGAAGATGAAAGCAAGAGACGCGTCCCTGATGATTTCAAATTCATCGAGATCTGTCGGTCGGTGATCTTATCTTATCTTCCTCTCCCCAACGTCCAAAATCCCAAGACACGCGTTGGAGCTATTATCCGACTTGTACGTACGAATCTGTGCCGTTGCCGAAATCATGGCCTACTAGAAGACTTCGAATTATTGTCGTGTGCGACTCGATTATTGTTGCCTCATTTTAGGCTTTACGCCCTGGTGCTGTCGAAACTCTAAGACTCGTAATGTCTCACACGCCTTATCTTTACTCCCATGTATGTCATATTACGAGCCCGACAGAACCGGCTCCGACACATATCGACGATCACGTCGGTCGCAGCGTGTGATCGTCGGTTTGATATTCCTCAACAGAGCCGCCGCCGCACTTGATCCCGACTCGTTCTGGACCGCCTTTGTGCCCTTTCTCATTTCAGTACAAGGCTCGCCCTGGTTAGCGAATGTGTGCCTGTCATGTATCGCGTGGTGGACGCGTTTTTGACATTTTTCCCACGAATTGTTTGCGTGCCGGCATCGAAGCCAAACACGTGCATACTAATCCTGCCTCATATAGCTTATAAGATTCACGGGCTATCGGACGACTGTTCTCACGCTGGGATGAACCACAACATGTATAGTCCGGAAAGGAGGCATGTTGCTCTAGGTCAATCATGTTCCAATTCAATACGGGGAAGCCTTGGGAGTTTCAGTTCCGACAATTGTTAACCAAAATCGTTTGGACCAATTGGTGAATCTATGTGCTCGGAAGAACCAAAGCTGCTATGATACTCGTCAAATAGCATCAACTTTCTAGTGCAGAGCAAGTGATATTGTGTGTCGTTTGTCCCATCAATGCATAGCATGTCGGTCTATTTAGTTCAATTGTGCTTCATCCATATGTCAGCTCTAGATATATGTGCGATGACCCTCAAGTATCTGAAAAGGACTTCTGAGATCGGATAACTTTACCATCACTAGTACACACCTTTTGTCGCTAGTTTTACAAACCATGCCTATTAACTGTGGTATGTAGAATTACCGATGAGTATTTATGGTTCATACACGTTAAGAAAAATCTCAGAGCACCTGAACCATGAATCAATTGACGGGAGATCGGAATCGGCGCCGAGGGATTGCACCAGTTTGTCACAGCCACTGAAGGGCCGGTCATTGCCCACGGGTCCGCCAGTTCCTGACCATCACACAACCTCGACTCTCACTTTCTACATCGCATCTTTTACATTAAATCAATCACACCACAAGAACGTCGTACGTATTATCATCCAAAAACAACAGCGTGTCTGTCTCAACATGTGTTGCTCTGATTTTAGATCGAAAAAATGGCTGGGTCAAAGGCTAGTCGAGGTAATGTGGCGCAAGCAGGATTGAGTAGTGAGTGTGTTTTATAGTTCCCCTGGCATTATCTGAACATAGAAAAAGGTCAACCGCCTCAGAAAAAGACTCGGACAACGAAAGCAGCAACAACTAGACCCAGGAAACGAGGAAAGCTGAGCTTCACTCAACTACTAGATTTGCCCCCCGAGGTCTTTAGCGAAGTACGTTCCCACGAATCATAGCCTGAATCCTATCTCTTAACATGTTTATAGATTGCGAAGCATCTTATGCCTGCCGATATATTATCACTTTCCCGGTCCAACAAGTTTTTCCGCGAGATGCTCATGTCCCGGACGTCTCAAGCCCTCTGGAAGGCAGCAATCCGCAACATTTCGAACATGCCCGAATGCCCTCCAGGACTTAGCGAGCCAGAGTATATCTCTTTGTTGTACAGCAAGACGTGTTCGGTAAGTCCCATGTCATTGTTCATGTAGACCCTGTTCATCATTTCCCCCAGATGTGTGGCGCAAAAGCGCTTCGTCGAATGGATCCCTATCTCTTGGCTCGCCTGTGTCGCCCATGTCATAACGAAACGTGAGTACAATCTACAACATGTCGTTGCACTTGGGCTAACTCTGTTTCAAGGACCCAGGTAGTTTTCATGCACGACCCTCTGTACGAGCTTGTTCCCAGAAGCCCCAGTGAGTCAGCTGGAACACATCTCGTGTTTATATTGACTGAGCTATCATTAGTGACAGGGCTCGAGCCTGCTTTTTGCACGACTTTCAAAAGTGAAATGAGGAATGTTCAGCGCGAGAGCTCGCGTCACAAACCGGGTTCCAAGTATCACAAAGATAGAAAGGCAGAAGTTGATAAATGGCAAAAGGTACGGTATCATATCCTCGTAACCGAACTGAACTGACGGGTCTGGGTAGTACGGCAAAAGGCTCGAAAAGTTCTTGGACAGCTTGGACAATGAGAAGGTCGCAGAAATCAATGGAGTAAGGGAGAAACGTTTGCAAGAGTGGGTCGTTCATACTCATAGTACTGGCCTCGCTAACGGTGTAAGCTAGTATCAAAGCACGCGCTATTGAGAACGGTTGGACAGCCAAAGATATGAAACCGGCTCCCGATAATCGCTATGAATGGCATCTACTGGTGGATCAGCCAAAGCCCATCACGAATCGTAGTACGTATCTGCCTCGAGGTTGACTGCATTTAGAAAACTAATGTTATATTCAGCTTGGGCCAATCTGTACCCGAAATTACTGCCGCTTCTCGAGTCGAACCACGAATATCATCAACGCGTGGGTAGGCTGAGGCGGAAACGGGGACGCCTTGATATGCTTCAAGATATGGTATCCAGATTGCGAGAGGGAATCCCTCCTCTGGTCCGCGTTCGCGTTCAACCGCCCTCCCAAGCCGATAATCCCAATTCGAACACGACTTCTGCTTCGGGAGCTTCAACCGCCGGCTACCATGATGTTGAAATCGAGATGCCATTTCCGTCAACAGACGAGCTTCTCCATTGGCCGATGATCAAGAGTATCGTAAAGGCGGATACACCGCCGGAGGAAGCACGAGTCAGACTCGAGGAGATCCAGGACGATATCGAGCAGGCTGTGGTGGAATGGCGAGAAGAGGTCGAGCGGGATTTGATTGAGATCTGGAAGTCCGGAGAAGAAGACGAGCCGGAACATACTTCATCGACAAGCGGAAATGACACTGGTAGAAATCTTAGAATGGACAAAGCAACCATGCTCGATTTGAAACTTCAAAAGGTCCAGCTTGATCTTCCTGATCTTATTGTGACATTTGGGAACCCAGATGGCACCACTACGACGAGTCTTCATGATTTGTCTCCGGGCACGCAACTACTCCTTCGTGCCGACACCGTATTCAAAGGCCACGGAGTTCATCATACGTACCCCGCTATCGTACCCCGCGCTTTTCCCTCGGGACACATTATTTGGAACCCCACCGAGTGGAATTGTAAAGGCCGATGGAAGGCAAAGCGATATATTCGGGATGACGAAGCCTCAGCAGTCGCTAAAGAGTTGCTTGCTCGAATCGGTCGGCCTAACGCGACATCTGCTGAGACCCAGGCCTTTGGTGCAAGATTCCAATGTGGTCGGTGTACTGCTGGCTCACCTGAAACTTGGGATAGCTTGGTAGGCTCGCTTCGAAGACTTGGTTGAATTCTTACTGATAACGTTCTCAATTATAGGTGCAACACTATGCCCAGGAACAACGGCAATGGAAACAAGCTCAAGAGAAGATGCAAACAACAACCACATCTAAAATCACATATCGAAATACTCATGACCTTGGACCCGGAAACTCGAAACCTTTTGCACGCTTGGTGGCACAGCAACCGCATCATTCGCTCCACAGCGTGAATCCAATGATGAAATGCGTCCAATGTGAAGAAATTGGTATAGCGTCTCATTATCGGCACGTAAGTCAATCCGAGGAGAATGCTCAGAGTACTCTTACCGGGCACTTGAAGGACGTGTGAGTATGGTTTTATTCTCGTGTACTGGTTTTGTACTGATTGTATTCTGCTTAGACATAGAATTGTGGATCCTGTATATGGTGTGCATTTCAAGAAGTGGCGGTATGAAAGACGTTATGAAGCCAATCACTTCGACGATGAGACGGACGAAACCGAGGACGATGACGAGGACGAGGGGTATTATGACGAAGAAGAATTGTATGAGTCTGATGATGACGAGAGCGAAGAAGGCGAGGGCGAGGAGAACGAGTTTGGGGACTTGATGGATTAGACACGCACGAGTTTTAGGTTTTTATAATTTGATGTGTCTAGTTATACATAAGGATTATTGAGCTGTTAGTTCTAGTGAGAATAGTCAAGGGTTGCGTTATCATTTCGAGTTGTGGTTTTGGAGGTTGCTTTTACGGTGTCAACTTTTTTAAATCGGACGTACGTAGCATTGTCCCGAGTCTACGTGCCATGTTGCAACAGGCTACGGCCTGGAGCTTATAGAAGAAGCAGAGAAGACGACAGGTCTCATAAAAAGCGAGGCTGTATTGGTAATACTAAGTAAGAGTACCATAAAGACCAAAGGGGCAACTAACCGAGCGCACCAAAGACAAGGACAGGAGGCGGAGAGTGTAAGGATAGATAAATCTACAAACTGTATACTTGAAACGGCATGAGGCCGTGAAGAAGTCAACAAAATCAGCGAGCCAAGCCGTAGAAGAGGTCGTCGAATGAGATAGGGCTTAGGCTGTCGGACTCGATGTAGTATAGCGTACTGTAGCATGGCGTGGACATCGAAGGAGGAACTGGGCAACCGTCTCTGGGGAATACTTCACAGGAGTCGCAACAAGGGAATTTGGCCGTTTGAATTCGGTGCAGGTACAAGTGCCGTTGAGTTGGACATTTCCAGTGATGAGTGTTGGGGACGGCAGCTGAGGAGTTATTTGTTTGTGAATGCTTGCGCTGCAGGACATCAGAGAACTGAATAGCGCCACTGATGCGTTTGTACGTCGTAATGCTTCACTCCTTCGTTTCCTAACCACCACCCTAACTCAGCTTGCTCGAATACTGGTCCATGAAATCTAGCTTGCGCAAATATAAGATCTAAAATGACCACGTACGCTCTTTCTTCCTTTACTACTTCCTTCTGCTGATGTATTTGCTTCGATCACAGCACAAGAGCTATGGCTGCGGGGAAGTCGACAGGTGAGAGCAATGAGACTCAAGCGAAATCCAAAGGTAAGCGTACCAATAATACTTAATGCTGCTTATATCTATGCTGTTTTAGAGAAACCAAGCCAGAAGAAAACGCGAGGCGCAAAGGCTGGAACCAACACCTCGAATAAACCGAGCAAGTTGAGTCTTACTCAAATGTACGATTTGCCACCGGAGGTATTCAACGAGGTAACCAATAATATACTGCTCTAATTTGTTCCCTAACAGTATACCTAGATCTTTGTTTCTCTGATGCCCGCCGACTTACTATCCCTCGCTCGAACGAACAAGTTCTTCCGGAAGATGCTCATGACTCGGGCGTCTCGACACATCTGGAAAGCGGCAATAAGCAACGTAGCAAACTTGCCTGAATGTCCTCCCCAAATTAGTGAGCCGGAATATATTTCTTTGCTACATTCTAACACCTGCTCGGTAAGGTTCGCGCAACGTATGATGTGAATCTGCTGACGGCGTTCTCACAGCATTGCGGAGTGAAGACGCCTCATATAATGGATCCTTATCTCTTGGCTCGCCTATGCAACAAGTGTCGTGATGAACTGTATGTGTAGCATGGGTTCATCACATATAATCCTATTCACGAGCCGCTTTTAGGGTACAAAAAGTTGACTCGATGGATCCAATATATCAGATTGTTCCCAGGAGCAAAGGTGAGAACTAATAGTGCAGTCCCTCGGCCTATCGATTTATGATATTATCTCTAGTAACGAAACTACGAGGAAACCCTGCTCCTGTTACCTTCAAGAACGACTTCAACAACATGTTCCGTGACCCCAGGCATCGTAGTACAAAATCCCGATGGTACAAAAACAGGAAGACGGAGATGGATCAACGACAAACGGTTTGTTACTCAAATTCTGGACCCTTTTCACATCGAACTCATGAGTTACGCTAGTATGGTAGGAGACTTGAAAAGTATCTCAAAGCTGTGGAGCACCAGAAGGAGGAAGAAACCAACCAGCTAAAGCAGCGACGTTGGGAAGAGTAAGTTTGATGCCCGCGACTTAAACACTTGCCAACGATCATTATCAGGATTAAAGATCGTATTGCTGAATACGGTTGGACTGAGGCGGACATGACGCCGTCTCCCGATAATCACGCTGAATGGCATCAGCTCGTGGAGCAGCCAAAGCCCATGACCGACCGGAGTATGTATTCCTATCGAGTTTGTTGAACCGAACTGAACGTTCATGTAGTTTGGGCCAATCTGTACCCGAAATTGGTACCTCTTCTTCAATCAAATCGCGAGCACAATCAGAAGGCCGAGAAGCTAGAACGACGACGCCAGCGTATCAAGAAGATGCAGGCAATGGCAAAGAGTATGAGAGAACTACTCCCTCCTCTTGTCCATGTCACTATGAATCGCCCATCAGAAATCCTAAGCTCTGAATCGCTTCCTGCCGTTTTGACTGCCGATTATCCTGACGTCAAATTGGATATGCCGTTCCCTTCCGCTGCCGAACTCATTACCTGGCCGATGATCAAGAGCATTGTGGATGACGATAATTTGTCGGAGGAGGATGCCGAGGCGAGGCTTGCAGAGGTCAGGGCGGAGGTTGATGAAGCTGTTACCGAATGGCGAGACAAGATCGGGCAGGATCTAGTCAAGATCTGGAACGATGGGAAGGAGGGCGAAGACGAACCTGGTCCTTCCAAGGGAAATGGTAGAAAGAAGTCTACGGCTAGAGCGACAACAAGGCATACTCGAAAGGGCAAAGGACGTGCGTCGGCCTCTGGGAACCCAGAATCTCAGGCTCACCAGCTCGTTCTGCCCGAATTCACTGTCACGTTTACTAAGCCAGATGGCACGACTACGACCGACCTATCCGATCTGTCTTCGAATCTGCAACTGCTCCTCCGTGCCGACACGATGTTCACGGCCGATTTTCTCCTAAACTACACTTTTCCTGCCATCATACCCCGTGCTGTTCCGCTAGGGTATGTCATGGGGGGATCCGAGGACGCCAATTATGGGGATCGATGGGATTCAAGCAAATATAGGCGAGATAACGAAAGGTCAGCGGTCGCAAAGGAGCTTTTGGCCTTGATCGGACGTCCCAATGCAACATCGGCTGAGACCGAGGCATTCGGTGGAAACTTCTTGTGCGGAAGGTGTACCTTAGGTCTGACTGACAGATGGGACCGTTTTGTAGGTCGTTTTTCCAGGATGTTGTCTTACGGGCTAATGATTATGATCTTGACATAGGTGTATCATTACGCTCAGGAACAAGCTCAGTGGAGGCAAGCCCAAGAGAAGATTCGAGCGGAGCCTAATTCCAGTTTTGTGTACAATAATACACACGACCTTGGACTCAGCAACCCAAAACCGTTTGCACAATTTTTAACCCCGCAAGAGTCGGCCGAGTATTCATTTCAGAGCACAATGGTCGATATGCCAATGATGCAATGTATCAAATGCGATGAGATGGGTATCGAAGGTCGGTATTTTCATGTGCATGGCACCGCCGGTCCAGTTCAAAGTCCAGTCGTTGAACACCTGCGGGACGTGTGAGTATCGTGCAACCCTAGTACCTCTGCACTGTGCTTACTGGATTCAAATCGTAGCCATGAAGTTATGGCTCCCAAGTTTGCAAAGGATTATCGTCGACCGGACTGGGATATCGTAATGCGTGATCCTTGGGAAGGCAAAGAGGTGGATGATAGTGACGAAGATGATGATTTTTGGTGGGCTGGCGATGAAGATTATTAATTGATTGTACCTATAGGTTTATTTATGAGCAACGGGATATTTCAGTAATTTAGACTTGTGAGACGGACTGACCATTCTGCTAGAACTCCCGACTGGTGCGGATCGCCGCAAGCCATTAGTCAAATGAATCAACTCGTTAGGGAGGTTTTTGTTCTGACATCAAGCTCCCAGATGCCACAATGAAGAGCAGCATTGAATATGATAGGTCATGTGACCTTCATCGCAACCATGTAGTCAATTGAGGGCCAGCATGCTCCCGTAGTTATGGACCATACATATGCGCGAATTTTGGAATATGGGGTACGGGATAATTCTAAAGCCCGCTCAGCCCTTCACCACTTACGAATCCATATGGGAGAGAACGATTTTTCGTCTTGGACACCGTTCATACATTTTGGAACTTGGATGCAACACTTTTGCCTTTTTATCCTGGAAAGGACACTGCCGTGTATCATGTTGAGATAAGGGAATTAATCTATTGAATATATGCAAAGTCATGTGACCGCGCTAATGTTTGTATGTAAGTAATTTCTCTTTACCAACACATCCTTACCCACCCGCAGGGCTCGCTGAACGATCCCGGTCATAAATTTGAACAGTTTTTGTCCGAAAAAGCAAACCCCCGAAGATAACGCTAAATCAGAAATAAAACGTCTTAGCATTGTACATATATTTTCATCCAACCCTAATATACATAAGAAAAAGTAGTCATTACAAAGAAAAGCCTAGTATCAAACATAATCCATATCACCACATAGACCATTGTCTAAGCTCAGTTTTGTCGCCATCCGTAGGCCAGGTCTGGATATCATCGTCCTGAAGTCCCAGAAACAGTATCCGAACAGCGGCCAGTTGAGAGGCGGCATATACGTTCCCGCTTCGGCTCTGATCCCGTCCAGCCCATCTGACCAGACATTTTGATACTCCTCCCAATCGCCTAAACCACTGAGTTTTTCGCCCCACCAAGTCTTTTGCATGATCGTTGGTCACAATCGACGCGTATTGGGAGCTCAGCTCGAGCAAGCCGTGGAAAGTCGGGGGAACCAGTAGTTGAGCGCTCGCATACCGTGATGTGAGATTCACGTCGAGGGCAGGAAGAACAGGAGGGAGTGTATTTGATCGTAGTGACTTGGTGCCTTGGTGATCTGTAACCCCCAGCGACGCACGACTGTACTGAGAATGAGCATTGAGGTTGAACCAGGGAGCAGAACCAAGCTCTGAGTATTCGAGATCGAAAATTCCCGCGACAATCCTATAAAATTAGTATACTGATTAGTCTAGTATGGCGTAGTAATTCAAATCGCATTCGTACCCAATTTCTGACTGGAGGTTCACGTCAACAGGACTCGCTTCAGATGTATGAACGAGCGTGACGTTACATGCCACATGTCTATGCCTTCCATTAGTTTATAAAGGGCGATGTGTGATGAACACATACCCAGCTTCAGAGCGCAGATCGAGCGATTGACTGATTCGAGAGTCTATAACAGCGAGCTCACTATCCGAGGAGGTTGCTTGCACTACAGCAGCCGTAATATTCTATCAAAGCACAGAGTTAGACACGTTCAAAAGGTCTATGGTATTAAGCTACCTGAATGAGCGTAGGACCAACGTTTCCCGATAAGCGTAGAGTGTTGAACTGCACCGATGCGTCGCCGGAGCCGGGCGAAGGGCCAACGTTTTGTGTAAAGAAAGACAACCAAGTACTAAGGTCATGAACACGAGAGGTAGGTAGAGCCACCTTGATGGAGAGGCTAGCAAGCACTTTATTGCTGCCAGGCAGGTTCGGATTCTTCCAAATCTGCAGAATGTTCAGCTTGGAAACGGCGAGTTTGGGGGACATTTACGGACGTAAATCCCAAGAACCCATTGATGATCTTCTTCTCCGGTTACAAATTTCCCAGCATCCTGTGGCCTTCGGATGAGACACACAGAAACATCTTCCAGTCCCCGCTCTGACCCATGTTGAAATGATAAGTCGATCCTCGGCTTATCAATATCTTCCCCAATAACTTGTAGCTTTCCTGAGATCGCATCGTTCGCTCCCTCATAGCGTTCGCAAAACTCGCTCCCTCCATTTTTACCAGGGCATATCGCCGAAGTCTCGATGCGAATCGGCGCGGACGACGGCACAGTGTAGACAAGCTGATCGACATCCCGGTTATCAAAGGATGAGAGACGAGCATCCGAATGATCTTCGAGTGAGTACGCCCATGGTCGGCAGAGATCAGCACGACCAGAAATAGGCGGAACATATGGCTCGTCTGGGAGACTGGGAGTGCCGTCGTTTGGTGAGTGTGGAGGGAGGCTAGTGGGTGAGGAAGGGGGTGAGGAGTATGGAATAGAGGGAGTAGGCGGTGAGGCTGGCGGAGATTGGTTAGGAATTGAAGGAGTTGGGGGAGAATGTTGGTTTGCGTTCTTGTACTATGACCAGGTGAGTTGACGAGCGTTCAAGACTGTATAAAACCTCTTTACCAAATCATAGAAGACCCATGTCGAACAAACAAGAAACACGGTTAAAACTACCGCTGCGAACCGCGTCCAAAACTGATTCCTATGTGGTTTCACCGCTTGTCCCGTGTGAACCCCATCATACGCCGGGGGTAGTTCGTCATCGACAAGGGGTAAACCACGATTGTGCCCGAGCAGTGACGTAACATCAGATACAGGGGCGCTAGGACCATAAATATGTCGCTGAGAATTGGTACTTGTGAATGTTGAGTACGAGACATGGCTTTGAGGATATTGGAAGAAAGAAGCTTGGGAAGGGGAGCTCGGACTGGAAGCCGGAGAACGTGGCGACTTTGAACTTGGCTCAACGTCCAGAATCATGGCCCCGAATATGCTGCACCGGCGCGGTTTAGACTTTTTGGGAGAGAAGCAGCCTCTTTTCGATTGTCTTGTCGGAAACTTCACAAGACAAGCCAGCCAAATGAATGATGAGCCCTAAATTCTACAAGTGAAGTCGAGTACAAGTCACAAGTCACTACGATAGTAGAATATACAAGTAGTGGTGGTGGTGGGGCAGCAAGAGGGTGTAAAGCTGCGGATTGCGCAAGTCAAACGGCGAGCTCGGCATGCTCGATAAGTCCATGTGGTCGTGTTCCACATGGTGCGTCTGCTCACGTGATATCTTCACACAAAGATGACCAACGAATTAGCCACATTAAGTCCAATGTGGCGGCCTCTAATCAGTCGGGGCGGAGTCGACACATAACTCGATATTTCAATTTTAATATAAACTACGCCGTTCAAACATGTGGGACTAAGATCGGGCAGGACAGAATATCGTTAAGCCACAACGCAGGAAATCTACTCTCTCGTTTCACTTGCTTCGTAAGTAAATACGAGGTCTTGTACAACCAATAGACAGGCAGTCAGTCGGAAAGGGGAAAAAAACCGGTAATACAAATACAACACAATCATCAAAAGAGCAAAACCTCAAAGCAAATACAAACATCGTCAAATCATTAGATCGTAGTTTCAGCATAATGCTCGACCATTGGGCATCAACTTCACCAACGCAGGCCATCCCTCGAATTGCTCCACCCGGCCTCCATACCATTACTTTCTTTTGGCCACACGATCAGCGAGTCATCGTCAAGCCCAAAGAACAAAAGCCTAGCCGCGGCATACTCAGTAGAAACGTGCAAGTAACCTTCGCGTGCCGAGTGTACTCCGTTCCAGTGCACAGCCCCTCGCGTCGTGCCCGGTTCTCGGCTATACCATTCCACATCTCGGCCCAACAAGTCTTTCGCATTGTCAACGGTACCAATCTCCGCATGCTGCGACCTTAGGTCTAGGATACCAGAATAAGTTGCGGGAATCAAGGCTTGGGCGATTGCGAATTCTGAGGTAAGATTCATTCGGATGGTTGGAAGGACGGTGGGCAAGAGACCATTTCGGAGGGCCGCTGTGCCTTTTTGGTCGGTTATAAATAGCATGGCGCGGCTAAACCGAGAGTATGCTGCTATTTCGAATAGTGGATTCTTGGGCGTTGAAAGGGAATACTCAAGGTCGGCAATTAAGTCCACAACTCTATAATTACTTATCAGATATTGGACTAGAAAAAAACCGAAACTTGCTCACCCAGCCGATGATTGTACGTCAACCTGAACCGGTGGCTCGTTCTCGTTTTGAACAAGCGTAACGTTGCAACTTATGATTCTATCACGCCTCTCAGCTTTACGATCCAAAAGTAGTAGAAGATTAAACTTACCCATAATTGGATTTTAGACTAAGTGATCGACTGATCCGGGAGTCAAGAACTGCGAGTGGAGTATCAAGCGAGTGCCCATTAATTACCCTAGCATCAGTGTTCTGCAAAACTTAAAATCAATCATAACCAATCAACTCTTTGGAAGCTCTTACCCAGACTTCGATACGGCCATAGTTTCCAGCAAGTTCCAGAGTTTCAAATGACGGCCTATAAGGGAACGATTCTTTTTTAGATCCAATGATTTGAGTGAAGAAGTCCAAATTTGTGGTCAGGTCGAGAACGCGAGTGGAGGGCAATGTTAGGATGATTGAAAGGCTAGCCAACAAGTTGTTTCTCTCATGCGACGTTGAGTCTTTCCATATCTGGTAGTGAGCTCGTCAGGGAAGCATCCAGGTAATTTAAATTAAAAACACGTACATAAATTCCGAGTGACCATTTGTATCCCCCACTCAGGCCTATCTGACCACCTGCTACTATCGGTCGCTTCATTAAACACACGGATACGTCCTCTAGCCCGAGTTCAGAGCCATGTTGTACGAATAGCTCCATCTTGGGTAGTTCGACATCAGCCGCCACGACCCGCAAGTTCCCAGAAATCGCGTCAGTAGAGCTATCGTATTCGGTGCAGGGTTTATTGGCTCCGTCGGCGGTAGGGCAGATGGCTACGGTTTCCAAGTGAATGGGCGCAAGTGTGGGAATGTTATAGATGAGTCTATCGGTAGGTAGCTGGTTCGAGTGTGCGGGATGAACGCCGCTATCGAGTAAGTATGCCCAAGGTCGACAGAGATCGACACGACCAAGATCTGGTAACACGATTTGCAAGTCGGAAGGAGAGGGCAGAGGACTAATAGGAGGCAGGGGAGGATGCGAGGGTGGAGAGGACGGCGAGGGTGGGGCGGGTAAACTTGCGGTGGGAGATGGTACCGGAGGTGCAGGTGGTGAAGTGGGTGGAAACGGCGTATCGGACGGCCGGGTGGGTGGTAATTGCGAAGGAGAATTCGGGTTTGGACTGGTGCCTTTGGTCTAATAACATCTCAATATCAATACGATTGAATTCAAGAGTGGGTGTACGTACAAACTGGTACGAGCTCCAGGTGGAGTACGCCAACAGGATAGTCAATACTATGGCGGCGCACCGAGTCCAGAACCTATTCTCGATTTTTCTCGTGATATTGATATCATCATAGGCCGGGGGTTCTTCATCATTCGAAAGATCGGCTACACCTCGACCAAGTAGTGTAGTGATATCGGACGCATTCGCATGTGGCGCAGCCGAGGGCGGGCCGCTTATCGGAAACGTCGAGTATGACACATGAGGTCCACGTACAGAATACGCGAAGAACGAAGAGGGGGTTGGAGAAGCCGGGCTTTGAGGCTGAGAATCCCGACCCGGCAACGTGGGTGACTTTGCGTTAGTCTCGGTGTCGAGAATCATGATTCAATCACAAGTTTGAAGATGCAAGTGTTAACTGCGAGGGACAACAAGCCTGGCACTGGATCCAAGCCGCCAAGGTGGTGGGCGGTTCCAATATACGGGCGCTGCGGACTGCGCAACATGAGGCTCCATCACGGTCTGGATGAGTCAAGTGGCATGGTCCATGTGGTGCGACTGCTCACGTAATGGACCCTTTTTGAGCGCCCAACGCCAAATAAATACCGCATCTGCAGCTCGCAGGATCGCATCCTCTTGATCCAAATCTCATAACTTGAACGAGATATTATTTGGGGTGTGGCCAACACTAGTAGGTCGCTGTTAATAGGATAATTTTCAAATATCATCTCATGATTGTAGGCTGCAATTTGACCAAATTCGGACTCCTAGGATTCATCTTAGCATGTCTAATCCTAGCTCGAGTTCCACTACACAACAATCTGATGATGATATGCGTCAAAATCATCCAGAGGAAGCAGATATCTTGCCTGATGCTCAAAATACTAGTCTTGTATCACTTATTGAACACTCAGTAAACTCTGTGCTTCGTTTTCAGCACGAAGGTGCTATAACATGTCTAAGTGAGGGGATATCCGGCCTCTCACAGGCTATCGTACTTATCCCTCCTGGTGACAATAGAATACCACCTTTATTCCACAACCTAGCCTTAGCATATTTTCTTCGATTTGGATGCTTAGGGAATGTGGCCGACATAAATCATTCAATTGAATGCTGGATACGGGCTGTCTCCCTAACGCCAGACCAAGGTCTTGTAAAGGCAGATCGTATAAACAATCTTGCCAACTCTTACTTGCAAAAGTCTCAACGACTGGGTGACCTGGAAGCTCTCAATTATGCCATATCCAGTTTCGAAGAGGCTGTGTCACTCTCTTCAAGTGCACCTGCTACCGTTTTGTCTGGGCTTCTGAACAATCTGGGAAATGTGTATTCTTACCGCTATGAGGCTCTGAGGGAGCTATCGGATATTGATCAGGCTATTACTCATCAGGTTCATGCAGTCGCTCTTCTAGACGAAGGGAATCCTGCACGGCCTGGATGGCTCAAAAACTTGGGAGATTCATACTGCCAAAGTTTTGCACAATCAGGAAAACTTGAGTACATCGATAAAGCTATTAAACACATTTCTGAATCCGTATCATTGACCCCGGAGAATGACAATCGCCGAGCTGGACGCCTGAACAGCCTTGGGCTCTCCTATCAGTCTCGATTCGAACACCTAGGCAGGCTTCCTGATATCGACGAAGCAATCTCTTGCCTGTCCTGGGCTATATCGGTCGTACCAGCAGACTCCAATGAGAAAGCCACGTTTTTGAACAATCTGGCAGCTGCATATGCTTTTCGTCACCAACTCTTGGAAGCGGAGGAGGATGTTAGGAGAGGCATTGCGTGCGAAGAAGAAGCCACTCGCTATTGTCCCATTCATGATATCACTTTGGCCGCTAGCATAGCTAGTAATCTTGGTGGCTTTTTCCAGCTCCGGTTTCATGTCTCGAAAGACCTCGCAGATATAGACTTGATGGTTGAGCACACTAGTCGAGGGATTTCGATCTTGCCTGACGGCCATCCTGATAAATTCCGGTATCTACATAACGTTGCCGTGGCATATCGACTCCGGTTTGATACGTCAGGGGATGCTTCAGATGTTCAGAATTCCATTTCGTATTCTCTTCAAGCGATTTCTTTGACTCCTAACAGCCATCCATACAAGTATCAGTGGGTCAGCAATCTCGGCTCCACATATTACACCCTCTATGAGCACTCAAAAGAGAATGTTGAACATCTTAATCTGGCAATCAAGTATCAGTTCGAAGGGTTGAAACTCTGTCCTGAAGATCATGCCGATAGATCCGTGTGGCTTATGGAACTATCTAAATCAGTCCTAGATCACTATAGGCTTACAAAAAGCCGTTCATCTATGGAATTAGTCCTTGCGATTCTACGGCATAGTGCATTTGAACCAACGAATCCTTTACATGTTCGATATATGGCCGCGCAACAACTGGGAACTTTCACTTCGATTCAGGACCCACAGCAAGCCATTGAAGGCTGGAAGACGGCCATGGACTTGCTACCGGATGTAGTATGGCTTGGACATACAGTTTCAAGACGTTATCAAGTCGTATCAAATATCGGATACGTCGTCTCCAGCGCTGTTTCCGCGGCGATCTCCGGTCAACGATATGACACAGCTCTTGAATGGTTCGAAATCGGCCACTCGGTGATCTGGAAGCAGATTCTACAACTTCGCACCCCCGTTGAAGAACTTCGAGCATTTGATCCGGAGCTAGCATCTGAGCTTGAACGAGTCTCTCGTGATCTTGAGCAAGCTGGTGCTTTAGGATTACATGTAGATCCTTCGGAGCTTGCCGCCAATGGAATCGCCTCGACCGAAAAAGCTACGCAACGACATCATCTGTTAGCACGGGAGTGGGACACGCTAGTTCGGCGCGTTAGGGAGATCCCGTCATTTAACAACTTTCTTCGTCCTAAAAGAAGCGACGAACTGATAAAGGCCGCCCATGCCGGGGCGATTGCCATTATCCATGTTGGAGAGGAAACGTGCGGGGCACTGATAATCAAGCATAATGCTGCCGAAGTAACATACCTTGCGTTGCCCCAGTTCTCTCATAAGAAGGCAACAAGCGCATATAATCAGGTAAAACACATGACTCATAACAACAACACGCGAGACTCTGCGCAACGCAAGTTTACGCAAAACCGCGCACCCTCACATGAATATCTACGGTTGGTCTTAGCTTTGCTCTGGCACGAGGTAGTCAAACCCGTGTTGGATTATCTAGGCTACGAGGTATGTATTTTTCTTCCAATCACATAAAAGTATAACGTTCATTTATGACGAACACAACTAGCGGTCGGACTCGGAAGATCTGCCTCATATCACTTGGTGCTCTACAGGTCTCCTGTCGTTTTTGCCACTCCACGCAGCTGGAATTTATCCTTCAACCGAGAAAGTCTTTAACTACGCAATATCCTCGTATACCCCGACTCTCAGTGCTCTTCTCCCTGTCAGTACGGATCCGATTAGATTCACAAGACTTCTAGCCGTGAGCCAACCTGAAACGCTAGGCCAAGCTTACCTTCCAGGCACCGTTGAGGAACTTCGACGAGTCGTGCAACCGTTCCGAGAGGAGCAGGTTACTTGTCTCAACGGTAGTGATGCGACATGCACGGCCGTCTTATCCGCGGTGGAGACCCATAGCTGGGTCCACCTCGCTTGCCATGCATCCCAGAACTCCACCGCGCCGGGTACTAGCGCTTTCTATTTACATGACGGCCCACTTCAGTTGTCGACCATCATGAGCAAGTCGCTCAAGCACGCCGAGTTTGCTTTCCTTTCAGCGTGTCAGACCGCGTCTGGGGATGAGAGCCTGCCCGACGAAGCGGTCCACCTGGCTGCGGGGATGCTGATGGCTGGATATAGCACGGTGATCGCAACGATGTGGTCGATAGGAGATGAAGATGCGCCACTGGTGGCGGAGCATGTGTATGTGCACATGATGCGAGACGGAAAACCAGACAGCCGAAGAGCGGCGCGAGCGCTTCATCTTGCCGTGAAATTACTACGAGACAAGATCGGAGAGGGTTCGTTTGCGTCATGGGTGCCGTACATCCACACAGGCATGTAGCTTTGCATTTGGGTTCTTTATCTTGTGTTGTTTGTAAAATCCATTTGTGACTGCCGCAAAGAAAAAAAATTGCAGCCTGAAGCTTAGGCATGCGTAGTTGGTTTATCATCTCACGCATGTGAGCACACTGTCAGGATTTAGGTTCAATTAGGCAATTTAGGCAGGGCCTAAATTTGGATTTCCGTATAGAAAGCAAAATGTATATATTGTGTGTATAGAAACTATTGTACGAAAGAGTGTGAGAGTAGTGAAGTGATGATGGGCTAGGAGCGTCGAAACGACCCCTATTTATACCCTACAAATCTCTCCGAGTCATAACGCTGCGCTGCTGCGCATTCACACTGACTCGATTACACTCTAGCATGTTCCATTACATTCCAGACTATTCGATATCATTCCACAGACTACAGGAATATTCTACATTCCGGCCCGTTCCGTACAGCGAAGACCAAATTTGCTATGATTTAGGCGCTTTTTCATACGCAGAGTAAGCATGTGCAGCTTTTTGGCTTCTTACAATACAGTCAAACACCTTCATTCGCACCCTCCAAGTTTGCTCGTATCGCCGGAAGCCCCGGGCTTTTCTGCTGACTAATTTTGCCACCCGCACTTGTAGCCACACTGTTTACTGGGCAAATCACCCATCCGATGGTTGAGATAAAGCTACCAAATAAGTTTATGAGGGCTTTGAAGACTAAATGGATTTTTTTAGCATTTTATTTACGATTTTGGGAGGGCATAGTGTACGGGGACTCTAGAGAAAGATTGTTTGTACGTACTGACGCAAAGCGCCTCGCTTGGTATTTGATTTGTACGCCCCACTGTGCAAACCGAGGTGTTAGACTGTACAGCTTTATGGCGAACTGAAGCACTAGAATTTGAAATTTGGCCCTGCCTAAATTGTACATTGATCGATGTGGCTTAGTGCCGGTAAGTCTGGCCGAGACCCATCACTTTAGTGATTGGCATAATACTTCCGCTCTTGGTTTTCAGGCACTTGATTCTAGCACCAAGATCCAGACACAGGAGCTCACGGATTCTCGACCACGCGCACCATTTCTCCATCAAGTGCATTTCACTGTGACAACACGCTACGGCGTATCACGTTTGCCATTTGCGAGACAGCCTACTCTGCCATGGCTAACCTTATCCACATTCTTGTTGGGTTTTTGCGCTGTATCTGACTATTAAGTACATATGTGCAGTTCGCGCTGCGGTACATCTGAGCAATGTATTGAACTTCCTGCCCCCGCCGTCGCGTTGTCTGAAAAAACATTGAATCGTTCCCATGTCTCCCAGCTATAAGCTCCCAGAAAGCCTTATCCGGTCAGCCTCATGGAGATCAACCATGATGCCTGAACTGAGTTCACTCTGTCACAAGCTATATAACACCTACTGATTCTAGCCGATGAATCCCCCTTCCTCTCACCCCATCTGACCAATTTCAAGACTCGTACTTGTACCTACAATTCCTAGAGAATCATATTTCTACTCCTAGTAGTATGAATCTAGGCGCTCCTATCTTTCTTCCTGATCTGTGGGACGCACACCGTCATTTAGCGAGCGGAATTGATCATAGACCATCATCGGCTTATCAGTTGGTATCATAATCACATGTCGCGAGCTACTGTTCACTACCCAACCTTCATCCAGATCCCAATGGAAGACACTAAGAGATCAGTTCCGTGTTGCAATAATAAGCGCAGAGACCTATTATAGTCGGGGAGCAGGAGATTCAGAAATCCAACAATTAAGAGGGTGCGACATCTGTTCCAAATTCTGATTAATGATTCAATTCGGCTTCACTCTCGGTCGTTTTTTTAATAGATTGCTCCGAGGCGCAAATAATTTTTTATTTGAAGCTCACGAAGAGGAATGGACGTCAACTGTATACCAACAGTCAAGATTTGATCAGTTTTTTTCTTATCAAGCAAGAGAACTTGACCGCGTGCTTTTGGGCTTCGGAGTAAGTCCATCTTTTTTAGTTTGTAAACAAAATTATTTTCTTATCTCCACCTACAGGCTAGCCTGGGTAGCAGCTTGCAGCCCACCGTAGTGCTTATTGCGGAAGCCAGGATTGAAGATGTTCGCTGGATAGGCCACGCTTTTTCACGCATCGGTCAAGCATCACCAGCACCTGGGCTCTTTGCCCAGGCATATCACGAGAAAAACAATGCCCAACTAGATAATATGATGACACAAGTTCTGAATGAGCAGACTAGAGTTAGTCATCTCTTCATCGCGTCAATTTGGAGACTAAATCGTATAGTCAGTTTTTATCTTCCACTGACCTTTCACCCGATGAAGCTAAAAATGCTGTGGAACTCACAAATTCAATTATGAATCTTACGGGAAAACGGCCGGCACCTGGTGTCTTTCTTGGACAACGTTTTGTAGGACCTTTTGAACATCATACCGCTACCGCAAGACATGATCTATATCTATCGCGGTTTGTCACTACAGAAACTGTTATGATCAAAGCGTTGCGCCAAAACATTGCTGGAAAGGATGATGAATCTCAAACTCGTGTATGAACATGTTGTCGGTTTTGCTAGTCCTAGTACTCATAGTTTCCCATAGAGATTTCATAAGTATACTGAAACGTGGCATAGCCTTCGCTGCGACTACACCTTGCCCTTTTACGGTATAGGAAAGGGAGAGATTAGTGGGCAAACAGTCATGTGAGTGATTAGGCTCCATTACGGTTCCCATTCTGATGGAACCAAATCCAGCTACTCGGTCGCCCCGTATCTATCAGAGGGTGATGCCGTAAGCTGGACTATCCGTATCGCTAACTAAATCCTGACGCACGAAACACAGGTGAATTATCATAAACGTCATCAGGTTTCCGCCGCGAGGTCGCTTCAGATCGTAAGCTATTCCACCTGACTTAAAACGATTGTTGTATCACGTCTAAAAATAGACTTATGACGCGGCCCGAGGTTTAAGATACTTGCACGAAAAGGACCCTTCGATCGTTCATTTCGGCGTCCGGCCAGACAATATCTTGATCAATGACAAGGGCGAAGGGGTGCTAGCAGGGTTTGGCTTGATTGAAGTATGTGGCCCATGCGCGAATCATCAGTGCCATGACCTAACTGGAGAGATTCTGCACCAGGAAGTCACTACGGGTCCTCCTATGACTCAATTCAACGCATCGAATGATTTTTATCGTTATATGGCGCGTGATATGCATCATTTCAAGATATGAGCTAACGGATAGGTTTTATAGGCTCCAGAGCATCTTAGCTCCCCGTTCACCCGCAAAACTAGTGCAGATGTTTGGGCTTGGTAAGCATTTATTTCAACGGTCAAGCAGTTACTGAACTAGAGTTTTAGGGGGATGGTTGCACTTGAGGTATATCCTTCTCGCAACTCTTGGAAAACTTCTAACAGCTTCGCATTCAGCTTGTTGGTGGCAAGAAACCGTTCTGTGACGTGAGCGATTTCCTAGCGGGGACTCACGCTTCGCAGGGACAACGACCGAAGAGGGAAAGATATCCCAGAGTTGACGAAATCAAGGATGGGAATGCCTTGTGGCAGTTATTGGAAGAGTGTTGGGCTCAGGAAGAAACAAAAAGGCCAAATATGAATGACGTTGTGTCTCGCTTGGGGAAGCTGAACCAAGCGAACAAGGATGATAAATCTCTACCATCGCGGGGGGACCCGCCAACAACCGACCAACCACTATCAGATGGACGAGCTGACCACCCTGTAGCCCAGGTCCAACCTCGGCGTAGGTAGTTATCAAGCGTATATGATGGAATTTTGTAGCTGAAATATAACAACTGCTTTCATTCTATGACGAAAATGTATACACCAGTATCCGAACGTGCGTCAAAATATGCGTACTGCATCATCTTCATTTGTGACATATGATTCTCTTTGACTTTCTATGTCTTCTTCTTCAATCAACTTGTTAACATTGGAGTTATTTTGGGGGTTCTAAGCGCTTGTATCGGAAAAGCATATACCCGTCGGACTCTGGCAAACACACATATATGCTGCGGCGATAGCTTACGTATATGATGTCCGTGCTGCTAACTTGTACGATGAACTTTTAGATCGCATGATTCGAACATAATTGATCGTGATAATATGCGCGCATCCATTGTTTGATTTGTATTACATCCACCGCCAGCAAATTCGATGACTAGTCAAATGCCCACCCTTTCTGCTGGTAGTACTCCTCGGTCTCACGAAATGCATGCTTTGTTCCGCTAAACTCTCGCCCAAGGAGTTTCTCAGAGAACGAGACATCCCAACTGCTCGATCCAGAATCAGGGTGAGTGCCAGTGCTCGGATTGCCTTTTGGAACGTTAGGGTAAGCAGGGTCGGCATTCAATGCGTTATCTTCAGGCGGAGAGTCAGCGTCCAGTAGTCGGGTTTTTAGAAATGATAACATACAAATATCTTGCCAAGTTGGTTCAGCGCCGATACCGAATATACGATGACCGCTTGCTTCGGCGGAGCTAAATGCAAGCGAGTGCAAAATCGCCATATCGTGTGCATGAACAATATGATAGGCGGTACTTCCCCACTCAGACTCGGGACGAGATTTACGAACAGTACTTAAGATCATGTTGGTAGAGGTTAGCTGATCTCGGGACGTAACAGGATGGATCGGAGCCTGCCGTATTCTCTTGTAAGAACACTAAATTTATTGGGACAACAGATACGCTTACCCCAAGAATCTTGACCAAAAGTATTAAAGTCAGATGAAAACCTTTGGGGCAAAGTCAGACTCACATAAGAAGGAAGAATAGCGACCAAGTCGAAATTGATGTTCCCCTTGTTCTCTTCGATAAACTTCCACGCAGCTTTCTCTGCATAAGTCTTGCTCGCCGAATACAGCTCCCCCGGAGCGGCATTGATTCCTTTTTCTTCCACGATCTTGATAACAGCATCGTTCCAGTGGGCCTAAAAGTTTAAAATGTTTTATGGAATATCTTCACATCAAAATCCCAAACAAACCTCAGTATGAACTATGCCCGGCTGGTACTGAACCGCGGCCAAAGCTGAAGACGTCAAAACCACACGTTTGATGGTAGGCCTGTAGGAATTTATATGGTTTTTGAATGTTAAACATTTGCGGCAGGAAGGTTTAGTTGCTAACCCGTGCTGTTTGATGCTAGCAAGAATTCCAACTGTCCCGTCGACAGCGGGCCGAATATAATCTAAAAGTGCACATTTAGTACCAGTTTGAAGGCCAATCAAACGGAGTGTCACACCGTCTGGAGTGTTCCCTGAAGTCACAACTGGGGAAGCTGCGTGAGCAACCGCGTTGAAGCCTCCGTCCTTAATGACAGCATCGAATGCACCGGGCTATAAGAGCAGTTTAGGAGCACTGTGGGATCCACTATACTTTTGATATGCTTACCGTAATGATATCGGGGACCACAGCATAGCTAAAATGATCGCCGAATTTGTTATGAATCTTCAACAACTCTTCGCCCTTGCCCGCCGACCTGACGGTGCCCACGACTGGGGGATTCATTGATCAGAGACTAAACCTTGCGCAAATAAAAGCGACAAACCTTGGTATCCACGCTCGAGCAGATCCTTGATAGCATAAGTAGCAAAGTAGCCGTTGGCACCTATCTTCGGGTTAGTTTTACTTCAAGAGATTGATTTCCTCTCCGGAGCGTACCAGTAAACAGGATCTTAGCAGGAGATTGAATAGATTTCATGGCTGTATAATATGTGGCTTTGAATACTTGAGAGTTGAGAGGGAGTTTGAAGTCTGTTGGAGTTTTCAGTAACTTCACTGTCCTTTTATATTAAGGTGGATACCCATTACCAATCCACTTTAGCACACCACTATTACGCACCTCCGTCAACGTAGATCAACGCTCCCGGGCTTCGATAGCCCTTGACCGTGCTCTATCATTTACTCGGTATCTTCAGCCCGCTCTTCATGACTACTGAATTTGCCCTTGTATGCATGGCGTAACTGATGTCGGTCAGCGATGACCGAACAGGCTGAGTGGAAGTAGGGGTTGTGCTACGCGAATATTTTGGTGACAAAGTTCATGATACCCATGACGCTGAAATTATCCGTGATAATGATGAAATGTCACTGTATAACCTCGTTACCACTGGCTCACGTAAGTCCTTATCAGCGTCAGACAAGCCAGCTCATGTAAATACGCGTCCTGTTACTTGGAAAGCAAGGGGATTTTTGGAAAGCTTTCTAATATCTGCAGCTACTTAAGAATTAACTATGCTAGCGATTGCTAAACCAAACAATATCGGTACCTCTTTGACTGAATTGAAAGTACCCCTTCCTCTGTCTAGTTTCGTCTTTAACCGGAAATAATGTTGGTTGTGAACCTTCTAAGTACGTAGAATGCCTCTAAGCTGATATTTTGGACTTGGTCTGTACGTTAGAATAACATTACTTGCCGTCAACTGCGGTCTATTTGAGGGTACAAAGAAGATAGGGGGTCACGTGACTATTCTCCGTCACCCGGCTGCAAACATCCATCGAAACTAAGGGGGACAAGTTTCACGGGTAGAAGCCATAAAATCTAATAGCTCGAACAATCAAAAGAGCTTAATTTTATGTTATTGGACGAACGCATACACTCGACAAACACTATCTGCAGTCACGTAGATACCCATGTGCTGATGACCGGCGGCCGCCATCAAGGTCCCGTGTGTGTTCTCAAGTAAATTCTGAGGAGTTTCGTCTTGAAAGAGACAAGAATATTTTATTAGACAACATATAGACAGAGAATCTACCCAACGAAACAAGAAGAATGTGATTTGAGAAAAGGTGGTTGAACTAGGGGATGTAAGTCGTTTAGTGACCTCCCTCCGAAGCTTCTGGCTCCTCCGAAATCTCAGGTTTATTTTGTGCAAGATAGTAATTTGGCACATATCCTTCATGTAGCTTCTCCGCCTATATTGGAGAATCATTAGGGATGAAAATACCTTAAACATGAAACGACTGACTCCTTCGAAAAAGACTACAGCCATGCCGGTGGCAAGATGCTACGAACTATGAGTGAGTATGGACTAGCAGTTAAAAACGATATGTGCATACAGGATCAATATGCTAAGAAGAGGCTAATATTAGAATCTGTTTGATTTATACTGGATTATAGCAAATACTCACGCAATGCAAAATAATGGGGCCAACATCCTCAGAGACATATCGGAACGCAGTCCAGCCTTGACCAGTCAACACAACGGGCTAAGGTGCCAGTCGTTAGATTTTTTCAGGTACACATGGTACAAGCAACAACTTACAGTCACGAAATCATCACCTATGATGAAAGGAGGTAACCATTAGTCATAAAGCAAGTGCTAGCCGCACAATGAGTCCACTCACGGACTGGAGGGTTGATGATGTTGATACTCGAATAGTTGGCTTGAACGGCCTCGTAAATCGTAGCGTAGGGGAAATCGCCAGATCCGGAACCCTAGAATACGCGTCAGCTGTCTGAATCTTAGTTGAAACCAGTAAAAAATTGCACCAATAGCCAAGACTTAACACCATGCTTATCTGTAAGTCAAATCAGTATAAGGAGAGGACGGTGCCAGCTCAGGCTCTCGAACTTACGCATAGGATGAGGTGGGTGCAACGCTGGGTTACCCGCATTGACGACCATGATAACATCGACCAACGATCCATGAGCAATTGAGAAGTACGTCTGGTTATTTTGGCTGGCCATCTCCTGGGGATGGAACAAGAGGGGAGCCGCGGTGTCGCCATGCTCGTGGAAAGGAATACCGTTCATAGTCCACTCCATTTCCTCGGGACGACTGACCTCAAGACGGATAGTTCGGTTAGCAGGACCTAGCAAGAGGTTAGATAATAAAGGATGAATGCCTGAATCGACATACCCCTAGGAGGTGGGTTGGCGGGATATGGGGCGAGTAAGTGAGTGGCAAGGTCGGTACCGTTGTTGATGCTACGAAAAACAAGTCAGTGTGCGACTTGCTTCAGGTCCAGTAGAACAACAGACATGTTTCCGACATAGTCGATGAACTAAGAATTAACAGATCAACCAAGGCACGCTTCACAAAGAAATTTGCACTCACCGGCTTCTTGGGAGTAGGAGTTGTCCTAACGGGTGCACCAGAGGCGGTGGTAGAGCCTTTCTTGACATATGAAAGCACGCCAAACCCAGACTGCATTTGAGGCACGACCTAATGATTAAAAGTTAGTCGCCGAGATTCTAGTCAATTTACGAAGCAGACGAACAGCAGCAGCTAAAGACAGCCTGGTCAGACAATGTCACGCTGGATGTAACGGGATGTATGCGTACCAACTCGGACAGTATAATCATCAGGTTCCTGGTCGAGCTGCGCAACATAGAAATGTGAGCCAGGTTCTAAAAAGATCCGGTATCTGCCAAACCTTGATAAAGAACGAGTAACGCTCGCCTAATAAGAGGAAATGTCAGATCTAAGGGTTAGAATCATAAGATATACACATACCAACGGGAATCGTGATGGAGTTGGCCTTCTTGATCCGTACATAATCTCCGTCCGCGGCATCTGGATAGCAGTTAGTAACATATACATTGAGCGAACTCGCTAGTCAACTCACAAACATAAAGAGTATGCGAATCGATGGAGACACGCATATCCCAAAGAGCACCACTGTTCTAAATATCCCAGATTTGAGTTAGCACAAATGAAGTTGAACATATTCATATGCATACCAAAAGATTGAAAGCAGCCCATCCATCGTGTTGATTAACTTCCCAATGCTGCAAGGGAGTAGTGGTATTCTCGCATTCGTAGAAAATCTTGGGGTCACTGCAGGGCACGGAGCCGTTAACGAAACATAGACACATAGTTAATCAAGAACGTACACCAATTCGGGCTAGCAACGTCCAATTGTTAGTTGAAGAAATATTCCGTATCGAAACATAAACATACCTTAGAGTCGGGGAATGGGTACATGACAGTGTTGTTCGGTGACATGCATCTAAACGCAGATTTGAGTGTCAGAAGTGCGTCGAAAATATTGTCATCTAAAACTCACCCCTTGGGCGTCAAAGGCTTCTGAACGTCAAGAACGAGGGGCTCAACCACTTCTTTACTCGGGCATCCAACCTGACCCTTGCCGTTAACTAAATATCAATCATTCTGTCAGCAAATCCCATAACTGCTTGGTGATCAACACTCACTGAGAATGTTGTCCACGCAAAGTTGCTCGATCCCAGTCCGTTTCCACTCGGCGAGCCACACTTCCGAAGTATAGTGCTTGTAGTCGTACCTTCAAGTCGTGAAACTCAGCTGCCAGGTGATAGAATCTAGGGAAAGAAGACTCACAGGTTGAAGAGAAGGGCATTGCTCGCAGCTTTCTCAAGTCTCGCCAAAGTCGTCTTGTTGCGCGATATCGAGCTGAAAGGATTTGGTCGATCCTTCTTCGGACGAATAAATAGTGTTCCTTTCAGCCCGTCGTCCATTTGCATTTTCTATGGTTCATTTGGGGTTTAGTACAAGGTTCTAGATGTAGGGTTCGGAAGTTTACTAACGTAGTGAGAGTGATACCAGTGGAAGCCATGCTGAGTGATGTTGAACTTGTACAAGAACTCTTGACCAGGTTTAATGGGATACCTGTAAACGAGGTTAGTGTTGCTTGCAGATACACTCGAGCACAATACTGACTGGGTCAGACCAGGGACGCCATCCGACCAAAGCGACCCTTTTTGCTCGATGCTGAAAATGCCGGGTAGAACCGTTACTCCTCGGTAATCAAAGTTTATCCCGACTGCGCCACTTACCCATGCCAGTGCATTGTCATCGGCTCGAAACCTTTGTTGATGACGCGAATCTGGGGAAGAGTGATCAGAAGGCTTGGCATCAGAATAAGATCGGGCGTGTCTCACTTGAGCTTCGTCTCCTTCATCGAAAGTGAGATGCGGTCCTGGCGTTTGGCCGTTGATGAGCCACGCATCGCGAGAGGTACCTGAAAATGTCACGGGGTCAGCGCGCTGTGGCTACGGACTTCGAGACTACGAACCATCCGGGGAGATTTTGCCGTTTGAAATCTAGTTAATACAGAGTAAGCTTGGAGCGACTATGCAGGTGGAATGTGCCTCTCACCTTCAATGTGTACTTGACGACTTTGGCATGTGTTGTCGCAGTGAATAATAGAGCAGAGACAGCTCCAATGAGGGAAGTTCCGAGACGCATTATAACGAGACTATGAGGGGCGGTTTCTGAGAGTAATTAAGCAGATCGACTCCAAGATATTAGAGGAGATATTAGAATGGGAGGAGCCAGGCGGAGAAGTAGCCACCACGATAATGTTTCCAGCAAAATTACTTCGACTTATATACACCCCCACATCCTCGACGAGCGCTCAGTTCCCGCTTGCACCACCCAATTAGGCCAACTAGGCATGAGAGCAAATACGCGAAATGTTCTCTAGTCGTCACGAAGACAGTGAGATCAGAACGCGCGGGTAAATACTTGGAATACACGGCTACTCATATTTCCGAGAATTCTACTCTTGTGCAGGGTACGCTGGGCCCGATCATAGAGCCCATCCTACTTTGAGAAAGCGGATTCTAATGTTTGAACGAAGAAACC